>JAYRCH010000455.1:0-303845 GCA_037179445.1 Phengaris alcon alcon
TCTCTTCTCTCGTCTCTTCTTCATGAGTCACCGACTCCTTTTTACTTACTTACCTAAAAGAAAATTAATTTAGTTTAAAACCTGTAAAAACTTTCATTTAAATGGGTCGATTCATTTCGAAGGAGTTCAGATTTTATACAAGATCATGTTTATGATTTAGATCACTTGAATTTTTTGTCCATGTTTTGTCATTGATGTAAGATTGCTAGATATTATGTAACATTTTTAGTATGGAATGCAATATCTATAACATTTTAGTACGACGTAGGCGTTAATTGAATAGCAAATAATAGAAGACTCCATAATAACTATGGCATCTATTATGTACGTAACTGACCTCTCGCTTTCCTCTATCATTTCCAATCTAAGCCATAAAATACCTAATATAGTAAAAAACACATTAAGACCGACGTAATATTTACAAAAAATATGTTAAATAACTAGAGAATGTAAGCATTATATGGATTCACGGTATTTAGATACATCCAAGTTATGTATAATAATATTTATTTTCACCAGGCAATCATGAATTTCAAATTCTTCCCAGTAAGGTAAAATTGTGAAAATTAGGTACATACACATATGTACACATATATAACCTAATGATTTTAAAGTGTAAGGTCAAACAATATAACAATAATATACTAAATCACTATAAACTTCTTAAAAATTAAACCGACTCATGAATAGTTCTAAATATTTATGATTTTAAATCATGAGAACGAAATACGAGATGTTGTTACATGATAAACCTTAATGTTTTAAAACTTATCAAATTGGTTTTATTTTTCCGTAATTCATTAGGGAGGTCACAGACGGCGAAGATACTATAATATTTTACAGTTTACTACACAAGATACTACTACAAGATTTACAGTTCGTAATATGAAAATATATAGTATCTTAGCCATCTGTGAACTCACACAAACTGTATAGCAAGCGCCGCCGTCTCTGATGTCCCTTATTCACATGAATTTCTGAAGGAACATAAGGAAAACGGCACTTAAAGCTTAGTCCTTACATAGCAAAAACAGCTTGTTATCGTGTTATAAATGCTTTGAAAGGTGTAACAGTATAGGAAATCGAGAGCTTCCAGAAAGTGGAATTTTATGGAATGCAGTAGAATGTAATTAGATAACACGTATTAAGAGTAAAAGCTGGCGCTCCTTTTTCATCGACCGGTTGTTGCCGCTCACTTGTGGCCATTTTGAAACAAGTGCACAAACCAAGCGGATATGAACCAAGGAAGCATTTTTTTTCGCATGATAGTGAAAACTGACACGATATAACGTGCGATTACGAAATTCGCACTTTTGTTATCGTGAGATTATTGACCATTGAAATTTTAGGCACGCTATAACATGTACTGTGATGGTTGAAATTAGAATAGTGGAGCACTGGAGCAGTTTTTATTATAGGTTGGAAGCACGATGTTAGCTTATATAAGTAGCGCTAGGTATAATATATTTTATGATGATGATTTATACTTTGCACATTCCTATTGCCAACGTCCATACCACGTTGAATACACCGGTTCTCGTCCGATCACCGAATTTAAGCAACGTCGGGCGCGGTTAGTACTATGGGTGACCGCCTGGGAATACCGCGTGATGTTGGCTTTTTACTAATTTAGAATAGAAGGAAAAAGCCGGGCCTAATTTTAAAAACTGTTCTTAAAAACGGCAAATTAACTAAAAAAATCGTACGAAAGTAATCTACATTATATATCTTCATACATTTTTTTTAGTTAAAATCTTACATTTTGTTAAAATATATAAAGTAATTTAATTTTTGTATCATTACAGATATTACTTATCGCGCTACTGTCAGCGGCAGCAGCTGAAAAGAAAATCGAATTACAAGACATAGAAGATGACAATTTAAAGAGCGAGAAGGAAAAAGACGTTGAAAAATCTGAAGGGCGATCACAGACCAATGCCATTACTGGGCCAGGGTTGCTGCCGATCGAAGTTCTGAAGAGTGATTTCCTTCGGTATTTTAACGGTGAAAACCAGATTCACCAGCCCAGGTACGTTCAGCAATATGCGGTATCGGAGCAGCCTGAGAAGCCAACACCGAAGCCGCAGTATGGACCCCCACTAGATCAGCAGGCCTACGGATACCTCTCCAATATTCCTATGCAAATATATCTGGTGCCTCAATACTACAACGACGTGGAACAAACACAACCAGGGGTTCAGTTTGCACAACCGATAAATAGAGTTGCTGCTTACCAAACTCAGGAACCAGTGCAGCCCCAGTCGAACTACATCGAAGTACCGACTTACGTTACTCCTGGTAAAGGTTACATTCAACCCTACTCATCTCCTGTAACTTATGTCAGCTTCGTCCAGCCTACTGTGGCTCCTCAGGCCACTGTGACTCCTGTCCTCACCTATCAAATGCCAGTTGTCCAATACCCAACTGCAATTGCTGCTCCTTCCCTGAAAAACTACTACCAAAATCAGAACAACTACGAGAGCAATACCGTGGACGATGGGGAAGAGGGCAAGCATTACCCAGCACAAACGGAGGTATCTTATCCTAAGGAATATCCGAGATATTATAACTCCAGGGCTCCCGTGAACGAGGAATATAGGTCTCCAGCAAGCGAGTTGCCCCCACCAAATCCTTTGTTATTAAAGGCTCCTCCTGCCCATTTGGCACATTTACCGAAGGCCTTACCTATGTACCGTCCACTTACTAAGTCAGTATACGCGTCAGGAGGTGGCTTCGTTCCCAACACCTTTACGCCCAGACCGAGCGACTTCAGTGGGTATAAAAGACGTCCGAACTCTTTACTGGACTCGTACATACCTTCGAGTGTGCAGTTGGAATATTTAAAGAGGGGTTACATAAAGGATCCTTTCAACGCGTATGAAGCGTTGTCTAGTGCTAGGCAGCTCCAATCGCATACGAGAATCTACCCTCGACATTACGAGAGAGGGTTTCTACCGAACCAAATGTACCATACCGCTGCTGGTGGGATAACTTACGGCCATCATAAAAGAACTGCCAAGTCCGACAAAGCCTGAAGTACAAAACAATAAATAAGTTCTTACGTAGGTATATCTGTATTACTGGTTTAAGAAATAGTTATTTATTATAGAAATTAATTTTGTTTCAATACATGAAAATTATGGAAAGTTAAATACAAATAACATTATACTTCTGATATCGCAAGTAGAGTTATTAAAAAAACTATATTGGGTAATTTTAGAAAATGTGTTATGTAGATACATAATATAAATGTTAAACTTTTCTGCCTAAGAATAAATTAAGCCTAGTTTGTGGACGAACCACAAAATCAGTATTTAATAGTTTGTAAGAGTTTTATAGTTATGTAACGTAATACATAGAATATACATTATGAAAATAATATTTATAAGAACAAATCATTAGTCAGGTTCGACATCATCACAACATTGTCGTATATTCACAGCGATAATGTAGATTCCCCGGATCTAATCGGGATGACAAAAATTTACAAATAATAAATATTTTTTAAAGAAGTTTCATCCTTTTTTACTCCTTTAAAAAATAAAAGCTTCGTCTTATAGACAGTAAATACACAGTACCTATTTGAAGACTATTACCAATTTGACACCACTTACAAAAGTGTTGTGATTCAGCTCAAAATCCCCTATAAACTATATCCATGTCAGCTACAAATTCATTGTGCAAAAAAATGAAACCAAAAGATTACGTTGAATTAATTATTGTTAGACACTAATATATTTTTTTAATTAATAATTAATAATATTTTTTTTTCTAACGACAAGACAAACTTAGAACAAATGAAAAGACATGGATTTGCTTTCTCTTTCATGGATTTCTGACATTAATGTTTTGTGAGACAGATAGTCGATTTTAGTACTCCTTCCATGTTTTATTCTTCTTTCGAGCACAAGAAGGTAGCTTCGTTTCCTTGCAGCATGTGTCAGCGTGTTTTGTATACTTGTTGTAATCGATTAGATTTACAATATAATTAATTTATAATAAATATTATATTTATTAAGTTACCTAATACATGCCCCATAAAAAAATATATAAAAAATGTTGTTTATATCCAATCATTTAAAAAGTGCGAAACCCTGTCAAAAAATAATTAAACTCTTTATAGGTACCTACTTACTTTAGGGTGTGATTTTTAATTTCCCATAACTCCGAGGCCAAGGATTTTTTCTATGATTTCAAATCTACATTTTAAGAATATTGGAAAAAAACTAAAATGCACATTTTCGAATATAACAACAGAGGAATTCAATCAATTTAATGGGATTTCTTGTAGTAAGTACATAGTTAGTCCGTTGAATATTAATAGATAATTGGATTCATATATGGTAAACGTGCGATGTTATCATATTTAGCTACATAATAAGCTGAATTTATATTATTGAATGAAAAATAAATCCAATAAAATTCTTCTTTTAACTTTTTTCACAGGCTATTTGATTATAAATATATATATATTAGGTATATTAATACGTGAATCGAAAACTTTTAGTTAAGTTTTGAGGAGTATGATATTTGGTATAGTTAAAGTTTATGTGGAGGAAGGTGTACAAAAGCTAATATTTTTATAAATAAAGCTTCGAAATGCGTAACATAAATATAACAACAACACACACTACCTAAGATTATTAACATACAATACCGCGAGTTTGATAGATACAATTTTGAAACGTTGATGTTTGTCAATTTGTATCAACTTTTTTTTTCATATATATGAGGCTAAAGAACCCGTATAAAGTTAAACTTAAAAATTATATGAATAGTTAATTAGTTTTTCAATTTTGTTTTGATATATCGTTAACAACGCGCCATCTATTGAAAACATACTACACTTCATCATAACATTCAATATCAGCTGTATATGTTCATCTGGCCTTTCACTATATACGAAACCTTCATCATAGTTAATGCCAGTGAATAAAGATGGCGCTATGATTTTCTTAAAAGTTGAAGTTGATCAGAAACCAGTATTTTGAAGTCACTATATCTTGGAATACCTGTTTAATATTTTATTATAAAGTACTAGTAATTGATATTCAGACTTTCTATTATGTATTTCCTATTTAATTAGGTATCTATTTTACATAGTAGTCCTAGAACAGCTAATAGCCATAGGGTAATATTTAAACCTAGGCTAAAGTAATAGATAAAAATTATTAATATCATAATACTATCAGCTTTAGACCAAAAAATACTAGATTATAATTGGCCATAAATAGACGTGTGTCTATTTTTATTAATATAAAAGTTAATCACCTATCAATTTACTTTGCGAATTAAGGCCTCTAACATACATTTATCATGATACAAATGTAGCTGCAGTAATGTCGATAACTGTGCTAAAGATAACGTCCAAAATTAAGAATTAATCTAAATCTCATTTTAGCTATCTGAGATAAAGATTTCAATTCATTTCAATGATCCTAGGATTGACTTCACGTCAATTTTTGTTTGGGAATCTAAGATTGAAGTCAATCTAAGATTTTAGATACCTTATTAATTTTGGCCGTAAGGGTGGGACCCTTACGGCCAAAATTCACATGCGATCGACCGCAACGATCTGTCATTTCAGAAACCAATAGTATATGAGCTAGCAACATTTTGCGAGAGATCATTTTGGAACAGCTGGTTATTAGAGAGTTAGTTTAAGAGAAGTTGTGCTCTAAATCTCCTACATTCAAAGTGTGTAACAGGAAAAACGGCTCACAAAACGTGAAAGGGATTAGTCGTACGTTTTCGTACTTTTTTCTCCCTGTACCAGAGACGCACAAACTAGTTAGTGTATAGGGTATTTTCCAAATTTTTGAAAACTTTAAAGATTGGGACGAACAATTTAACAGAAAAAAAAAAATTGATGTCTTTTTTTCTCCATTAAACCAAATAAAGTCGAATTTATATTTAATAGTTTTGAATTTACCGCCAAAACGCTCGGTTCGATGACGTCTACTGTGATGACGTAAATTTAAAACCATTATAAGCAACCATATAATATAATAGAACCATACAACCATATCGTTTTTGAAAGCTGCTTATATATAAGCAGCTTTCAAAAATTGGCATTTACCCTATTGTACACACTAAGTAATACTGCAATTCGATATTTATTTTATCAGTAAGAATGCAGTAAGTGTAGATGGACCCGAGATCTCAGTCTATTTAAAATGATCGCCGATCGCAACGATCAATCACACGTGAGTGGGAGCCATTACGGCGCGACACACTCAACGCAGCTATACGATCTCAATACAGTCGCGCGACTGTCGAGTGTCGAACGTGCGTTTGTCTACAAAAAATCGCAACCTACTAATGACTTCTGTCGTCAGCGAATATTGAAGATGAGGTAATTGTTGCACAATCCGAAGTGCGGACGGCTCGTGTGAAAAAACCTTATAAATAATGCATCGGCTCGGCCTACTACCTCCCAAACCGACAGTGAAATGTTAATGTTATGTAATTCTAGAGGAAACATTAGTACAAATAGTTCTATTTGTATTTTTCCACTTACAAGTGGACCTTTATTTGACTTTGTTTTTAAATAATATCCGTATCTTTCACACACTTCCCTAGACAATAATAATTTTAGCGCTATTTTATATGAGAACAGTGAGGCACCAATTATTATGATCATTATTATATTGATACGTAAAACAAAAACTTCCAGTATAGTTTTAAGAGAATTGTGCAAACGGAGAAGTATGAAATTTGGCCAGTAAATAAAAGTTTATAATTGTGTTTTTAAAAAGTTTATAATTAAAAAATAAATCGGAAGAAATTGTGCAGAAGGCTGATATTTTTTAAAATATGCTTACAAATACATACAATTAATAAAAAACAACAACACACACTACTGTGGGTTTGTTAGATACAATTTTGTTGCACATTGGCGTTTGTCAGTCTGTCACAACATTTACATTTTTTTAAATTTATGAGACAAAAGGAACCGTATTGTGAAGTTTAAACTTAAAATTTTATGAATTTTTATGAGCGAATTTCTACCATAGGGCGATCTCTATTTGATGTAAATTCGTTTCTTATAACCAGTTCAGTCAAGAACTCCGTTTGTAATATATAATTTATAGTATGTAATATGTTTATATAATAATGCTGTATTTGATGTTACATCAATTGATTTCTGTTGATTGACTTTTGTAACATTTGCCTCTGTACCTTTTTAAAGGCAAGACTACAATTGTTTTTCTAAAGAATCACATAAAAATTTTGTCATTTTAACAACAACGAAACTTATGTATGAAATATACAGGTTAAGGCTAGTTGTCTACAAAAGTTACAAATCTATTAACATTTTTAAAATTGTATTTCGAAATCTAACTAATTTATGCAAACAGATCAAACATAATCAATGCAAGGTTATAGGATAATAGCCAAAGATGTCCTCCCCAGGATTATTAATCTGATATGCCGCTTGCAAAGCAATTGTAATATCACTGTTTCTAACAACAGCTGTGACTAAGCTAATTTATAGATCTAATCTTTATAGATCGAATCTGGAGAAAGAACTTTTGAAAACTGGCCCCCAGTCAAAACCTTGCATTACTGTGTGGTACTTTCTAAGATCTTTCAAAATATATTATAATAGTAACTATCTACATAGTTAATATGATTTGGAAGTCTCAAAAGAAAGGATTCACCAAAATTCACGAGACTACTCGAGGAAAAAAGAAAATGCACTATTTCCACTTTAATAAGTATTTTACATTAATTTTAATATATTATATTACACGACCGGTTTCGGCTGTTGTCCGCGGCTTCGCCCGCGTAAATACTGTATCCAAAAGGAACACTGTACTTTTTTGGTATAAAAAGTAGCCTCTGTTTTAATCCAGAACCTAAACTACTACCATACCAAATTTCATCAAAATCTGCTCAGTGGAATTTGCGTGAAAGAGTAACAAGCATTCATCCATCCATCCATCTTCACAAGCTTTCACATTTATAATATTAGGTCTTTACCTATGAAATTGCCGTTTTGTATGAAAAAATTTAAACTAATTTTTTTCATGTATTTTTTATTTGTATTAATCGAAGTAATCACCCATGCAATCAATGCATCTTTGCCAACGCAGTGGCAGTTTACTTATGCCCTTCTTAAAGAAATCAGCTGGACGGGAGGCAACAAATTCTTCAAAGGCATTTTGTATTGCCTCTCGGGTATTGAATTTTTTTCCCTTCAAGAAGTTATCCAATTTCTGGAAAAAGTTGTAGTCTGTAGGCGCAAGGTCTGGTGAGTAGGGCGGATGACGGAGAGCTTCTAACCCCAGTTCTTGCAACTTGGAGACCGTTTGTTGTGCAGTATGAGGTCGCGCGTTGTCATGCAGGAGCAGCGGAGACGAGCGATTGACCAATGCTGGTTGGAGATGTGCCAGCTTCTCTATCATTGTGTTCAGTTCTTCACAGTACACATCTGCAGTAATGCTCACCCCGTTTGGTAAGAAGCTGTGATGAATCACACCGGCGCTAGACCACCAAACAGTGACCATCACTTTTCTAGGGGTAAGTTTTCGTTTAGGGCATTGTTTAGGTGCTGAACCAGGATCCAACCAACTTGCTGAGCGCTTGCGGTTATCAAACAGAATCCATTTTTCATCGCAGGTAACAATGCGGTTACCTTTATGCAAAGAAAAAAATATTAAAATTTGAACGATAAATGTTTGCGGCAAAATGACATCCACCATTATCGTGACGTCATAGGAACAGAAACAAACAAATGTCGTATGTGCGTGTGTAGACATGAACTTTAGATTTAACTTTCGCTGTTGTTTATTTGATTTGATTATGTTCTTATGACGTCACAAGAATAATTTGACGGCTGGCGTTTTCGGTCCCGCGACAACTACAGTTTTAGCAGTATGGAACTAGCCTATTGAATAACTACCTACATACACATAGTTTCTACACCAACAGCTAAACCTATAACCTACGCCTACAATCCACAGGTGTTGTGGTAGAGTTATCGACCACTGAGTGTTAAAAATTATTATAGTATCAATATCGCTATTAAATTATGGGGGTTAGTGTTAAAAAAGTTAAAATAAATTAGTAAAAACAAAAAAATAAAAAATATAGATTGGGCCTTTGGGATAATAGCTTACAACCTATTCTCACATCTACCAAATACACCTGGGAAATGTCATAAAAATCGGTCAAGCCGTAATGGAGGAGTTCTGTAACAAACACGGTGACACGAGAATTTTTATAATTTGTTAATTCTATCTTGCTAACGAGAAACAACTGGTAACACCTGGTGTGTTATTACAATATAATTAAATATTCAAATTATAAAATAACAATCTACACTGATATAATAAAGAGGAAATATTTGTTTGTATGTTTGTTTGGATTGAGTAGGCTCCGAAACTACCGGACGAACTTTGATGGAATTTGGCACAGATATAGAGTAGACCACGAGGAAGTACATAGGCTACGTCTAATCGAGGAAAAATGTACGGTTCCCGTGTGATTTTCTTTTGCGCGTACGAAGTCGCGGGAAGCATCCAGTTATTGATAATTCAGTAATTAATTCAAACTTGTTAATACTGTGAAACACTTGTCTGATACACGCCGGTCACAGGTCGCGTTAGGTAATGGGAAAGTGTATATAATTAAATATTATATCGATATCATAGTATATTGGCCGACTAATGGAGCTGACAGTTCGTTAAATGACGCTGCATAAAATTGTTGCGCAATTAATTTTTTCTTAAATATTTGGAGGTTTTTTAAACACTTTTTTACATTTATGTTAAATCTTCTGCATAAGATAGATACTTCGTTCATTTTGTTGTTTAAAATTCAGAGTTGGATAAGATAAATCCAAAATGTATAAACTTTTCGGTAGTAAAACCTAAAAAATTCATATCATCAATAAAAAAAATCGACTTAGCAAAAATTTCAATAACTATTAAATATCATTTACGCATTATTTTTATGAAGCCTAAATTTATTATGGAAATTTTTTTTGTTAATCGTTACTCAATTTTGATTGTATTTGATTTGAGCCTATCTATGTATATATTTAAGCCTATTCTCTCGTTATATTTATTATTTATATTAATTCTTTATACTAATTATAATAATCACGTAGATTAATATTTTTTTTTCTTTGTGAAATATTTAAACTAATATGAACTGTACCGTGTACCGTGTACCGTGTACCGTTATTATTTATGACAAATTAATTAAAATACTCAGCTCGTAGATTATATAAATTTTAATAGTTTTGTCATTTTTATGATAGTCATGACTTTTTTATGCTTATCGCGAACATATTAAAGATATTTATTTGTTTTAAAAATTTAGTTTTTTTCTTATAACAATCCATTATTTTTTTGGCAAAAAATAAGACTATTAATCTTTCACAACAAATTATAAATACGTATCGTATTATAATTACTGTTTAGAGCAAGAAATACAGTAATCTTTAATGTTTATATGTTCGTGCAAAAGACATCAACGCGTTCGAATGTAACAGGATTTTTTATCGTTTTACAATTTAGTATTTAAATATATGTTATGTGGTCGTAATATAACATGAAATATTTATTAATAGGTAAAATCAACATTCGCAGCGGGTACAATACCTTCGATTGCATTGTCATTGCCACCTGGGGAGACATAATGTCGAACTGTCGATACAAATATATCGAATTCAGATTAATTATGTTAGACATAAGCGTTGTAAGAACGCGAAACTGGAGCGGCAGTACGTGTTCGTGCCTTAAAACAATAGGACCCTGATGCGTAAAATCTGATCAGTGAGCTGGGCCCCAATTCTCGTACTTCGAAAATCGGTTCGGTTGTCAGTCTGTCCCGCTCGCGATTCGAAATTTGATACTCGAATGCGATTCGAGGTACGAGAATTGGGGCCCTGGGCCGACGACTGCGGGACTGTGGCAACGACCATCGCTCCGAGGCGTACCTGGCTCAGCATTTATTGTATCCCTGGCCATGAAGTGCAGCAATGCAGCTAGCGTTATGGGAACACATGAGCCCCGTACGCTGCGGAGTTGACTTTTCTCCTGACCCTCACTTCGTAGGTACAGCTTAGCTAAAAAGAGTATGACGCGGTGACAACAGGAACTACAAATATTTTCGATTTTTCTTTTATCTTTGATACATTGGAATGACATAATATATTGTATTTATTTATTATAATACTGTATATTTAAATTAAATATTGAATTCCAATATAATAAAGATAAAAGATGATACAGTTGAATGTTTTTAGTTCCTGCTGTCATCGCGTCATACTCTTTTTTGCCAAGCTGTACTGTATAGTGTAGATATTCTATATTTTTTTAACCTGTATACCTAATTGTTTATTATTATTTTCAATTATTTATAGAACATAAATAGAGTATTCTGATTTTAATTATTATAACTAAACACCTTTTAAAGTATTTGTAGATCTACTCTTAAAAATATTAGGTACTTAATTAATGAAATTATGATAAATTTGAACGATTAAGTAATAATTGGATGAGCTTTTCCGCCATAATCGATCTTTAACCTTGATATAGTTAATCTCTGTTTACTTTATGCAAACGTTGCTCAAATCGTTCGTTAATATTTACATTTTAGGCAACAAGTAGGTTGCAAATACGTTTATGCAAATTCCTAAATATGATATTGAATATTTTATGGTTACGAGTACATATAGTTAAGACATCTTGTTAGACAAGTAAAGTTAGTAATAATAACAATATAAATGAACGCTTTCACACCACATCAATCTCGTCGCGTGGTAAGTTCTCGAAGAACTTGTGTTACCAGACAACGGATATCCGTTGTCTGGTAACAACGGACACATGACCATAACCGAGGAACAAAGAAAACTCCGAATTGAGCGCCAACGCGCTAACCACTGAGCCACAGAGGTCGAGTTATTTCAGTAGTTAAGAAATAAAATAAGACAGGTGCTAAAATTGTGATGGTTGTTCAATATTATTATAACATTACAAGAAGATTATGTTTTGATAATAAACTTCTATATATTTTAAATTCTAGTCATAATGGGACAATTAATTCAATTAATGAATTTTCAGCAAAAAAAAAAGTAATTCTTGAAAGGAAGAAGTGTATCTAATCTCCCTTTGAATCTATTAATATGATAAGGACGTAATCCATCTCCATAATCGTAATAAGTCAGTGTGATTGATCGATGGATCATTACGACACGAGTCACACGCCGATCTCATCTCGTTACTCTTCATTAATCCGGCGTTACTGAACTGTATTACGTGTACGTTATTTCGTAGCAAGGTCGTATATTACAATCTGTCATGTAGGTTTATATCTACTATAGTATATTATGTTCTCTTACTACTATTATAAATGTGAAACATTGTGAGGATGGATAGATGGACGTTTGAGACTCTTTTACGCAAAAACTACTGAACAGAATTCGATAATATTTGGTATGGTAGTAGTTTAGACTCTGGATTAAAATATAGGCTACATTTTATCCCGAAAAAGTATAGTGTTCCCGTGGGTATTTACGCGGGCAGAGCCGCGAGAAAAATCTAGTTGAGTTTATGGATAAAATATTATTACAATTGTTCAATTATTTTAATTTTTATGTTAGTCTGTAAACTTGCACGTAACTTCAAATAACAATTTACACCAATAAATATCAAAGATGAGAAGCTGTACATTTAAGCTGCATTTTATTTAGTAAAAGTCAGCTAACCTAACAGCAGAGGATCTGTTATACTAACAATGCTTCAATTGCCGGTGTTTCAATATATCTACTCATTTAACTTAAGGTGACTATAAATTATATTGAATTATTTTATTGCAGCGCTAAGTAATTTTCCACGCATTATAAACTTATTATATCAATAAAATTAAATTTACTAAGCATTAATCGACTACACGTTATTGATGTTAAATTATGTTCAAATCATTGAGTAACTTACTTGTTTCAAGAGGAAATAGGTTTTGATGTTCTTGAGTAACATATTCCATGTAAAGCCATTCTACTAGCTATGGCTTCTGGGATCAAATTAATTTTAACAAGATTGTTAATACCTTTTCAAAATCTGTCAGAACTTTTGACCTAGTGACGATCGCGGACTGTCATGTGGAATTTACATGGGCAAATTTTCGCCGTACAGCGAGTCGCTTGACAAATCGCCTCACACTTTATTTTGGCAAAATTGTCTTGAGACCTAGCTGAATTATCATTTACACGGTCGATTTTCGCCGTGGGGCGGAGATGGTGCGGTGAAAATCGACACATGTCAATCCCCTATTAGAGACAAACTTCCTACACGGTTTAGTTGCAATGAAAAAAAAAATAAGTACCTAACTCACGAATTGTCAAGCAGTGGTAAGCTGATGATAATTAATTATGGCTAAGAACATTTAATCATGTCAGCTTTCAAACAAAAAAAAAACAAAATCGGTTCTTTCGTTTGGGACCTACGATGCTACGGACAGACTGACTGACACCTCAAGATTGTAACACCCATTTTTCTTTTAAACTTATAACTTTAATGATTACTTATTGATTTATAGGTAAATGTTACTTCAGACTGAAGAATTAATAATTTGTACAACGGTAGCATAGACAAATTTTCACGGTTAACTATTCTATTAAATTTATATTCGTCCACTCTCATAAGAGATTTATGATTCAAGCGAATTTTTAAGCGATGACTATTAAAAATAAGACGTTTCTAATGAGAATATTATCTAACGGTATGTTAATTTTAAGTCAGTGTTTAGTTCAGATTATCTCAAATTACATAATGTTAATAACTTTACGGTGTTTTTTGGATTCCGTAGTAACAACAAGGAACCCTTACAGTTTCGCTCTGTCCATCCGTCCTCCCTTGATAACTTCGGTAATTTTGAATATAAATTGTCAAAATTTTGTACAGTTATATATTGAATACAGACTTAATTTTTGGCATCATAATATATTAATTATAATGTTGTATTTAGGGTTTATATATATATATATATATTAGGGTCCCCATACATATGAAGTGGGGATGAATTTCTTTATTCCATCCCATCATGTGAGGTATCGTCGAATAGGTATTTTTAAATAAAGGCAAGTTTTCGAGTAAAACAAACTCCAAAGTGCTTTGCAAGTTGGTTGCCCCTGGGATTTCTAAACTATGAAACTTAGAAACTTGCAATTTTATATGCTGAACGATCACGCTAAATACTCTCTCTTTACGAAAATTATTTTTAACGAAATCAGACTTTTGAAGAAAAATGAAAAAAAGTTACGGAATCCTTCTTTAGACATGTCTTGACACGGTCTTGATTAGGTTTGGTTATTTTAAATTGTTACCTAATGTTCTCTCATCTTTGTTCTTATAACAATGTGCTGTCACTTGTTGATGACCACAAGAATCACGACTTTCGTTGAAAGCAAATAGAGCTTTATCGACCCTAACATCACCCAACCGCGTGGCTGCCGCTTCGTTATAAGTTCTTAGGTTGTGGCCTAGTCGACAAAGCTCTATTGCTTTAAATGAAAACAGGTGCTCGGCCTTTGCGCGCGTCGTCTAACTAGGCATTAACGCTCTAGAATATTTAAGAAGTATCATCATATAATACAGGCGGTAAAGGAGCAGGTGGATTACCTGATGTAAAGCGATTATCAACACCAGAGAGTACTCAACACTAGAACAGAAACAAAATATGTATCGCGAGTCTTTTACACGAGAACCCTATGTACTTAAAGTTTTGAGGTTAATTTTTACTCTATACTAATACAGAGAGACAGAAAACAGAGAGGAATGATTTGTTTCGATGTTTGTTTGTTTGCCATGGGCTCCAAAACTACTGAAACGATTTTGATATATAGAGTAGACCACGGCGAAGGATATAGGCTACTTTTTATCGCGGCCAAATGTACGGTTCCTGCGAGATCACACGAAGTCGCGGGTGACATCTAGTCAAGAATATGAATAGTAAATACCTTGTTAAATAAAGTATTCGGTCATATTTTATTTATTTTTTATTTATAAGGCACAAATTTTAATATGGTTTTTATTTAATTTTTCTATAATGCAGACCGAAATAAAGGTTTAGTTTTATAATTAAGTTTCTCTTGCTGAGGCTTTGTATTAACCCGACTACGGTGAGGTCAAAAGGAAGGGTAATGATTTTAGCAGTCTATGTATGTATGTTTGTTCTAGCGTAGCGCCTAAATCTACTGATCCGATTTTAATGAATTTGGTGTCAATAGATTTGTATTAATGGCCCGGGTAACATAGGCTATATAATTTACGTAGTCGGGTTAAACTTAAAAAAAAATTATAGTTATTATCAGTTATAGTTGCCAATAAAAAATTGCAATACAAGTCAATAAAATTAAGTAATACTTCGTTTATCTTTAACCGCAATCTATCTTTTAAATATTTAGCAATAGGTCGAAATTGGTTCACCCATAAATCATGACCATTTCCTACTAATCTTAAATTACTATCTTTTTAAATATGAACTAATGACAATTTGGCGGTTAAGTAAATTATGAAACTTGGTTACATTCAAATGGGTTAATTGTAACATGTTTAGTATATTTTATATTATGTTACGGATCTCATAATTTTGTTCCGGGTATGTTTTGTAACTGAATCTGTTCATCATTCGCTTCTTTACATACCTAGTATGAAATGAGGTCGCATAAATGCTGTCTGTTCGCTCAGATCTTTATAACGACTCAAAGATTTAAACGTAGTTTTGAGAAATAGATAGTTTTTCAATAGAAAGGTTTTTATGTTTTATACATTGCAAGCCAGGGCGGGTCGCTACTGATGAATAAATTGGATTTATATATTCAGTCTTCATAATCGTTTCTAAGCTTAATTAAATAATATTGATAGCACTGACGGTATACACAGGTGGCACAAACACAAACTCGAATAATTAGACACAACGGCATGACATAATATTTAAACCTTGTAATGTTATCCCCATGTACTATTGTCCTATATCCTTTTCTTATTGTTTTATATCCTGCTCCTTATTTAGGTAAAAAAGAGTATAGTAGTGTGTAAGGGTCAGTTCCCCTCTGCGATACGCGACAGTAAGCGGCGCTGAATTTTTAAGATAGCTATTCAAAATTAAACTTTATTCACTACACAAAAAGTTACACGTTTCATATCATCGAAATCAGTTTTTTCATTGCACATGCGCTATTTATTTTTAATTTATTTTTGAATAAATATGTTAAAACGCAGTGCCCTGTCGCGTATCGTTTCGTTTTGGTGTGACAATACCCTAAGATTTGGTTAACCGAAATACATCTCAAGCTTTTTATCCTTGGGTGAGATGAGTGATAGGGACATATCACTCGTGTCACACAACCTATTTATTAATACGTGAAGCAAGAACTTTGCTACGCCTTGTTACGAAAATGATGTGAACCAAGGAGTATGAAATTTGGCAGAGTTACAGTTCAAATAGAGAACAAATTTTGTGTTGTGAACAAATATTTTCTTCATAATGATGCAGATGCATAAACATTAAATTGATAAAAATTACATTCTACATACTACCTCAGATTACTAACTCACACTCGGGTTTGACGCAATTTTGTCACATGTTTGTCAATCTAAAGTATATTTCACATTCAATAGACAACATTTACATTTTTATTTTGTATCTAAGAGCTAGTAGTACGTAGGCCTTTGACGAAAAATCCCGTATTAAGTTAAACGTTAAAAATTAAATGACTTGTGGTCGAATTTTCACTACTAAGCTGTAGGCGACCTCTAATCATTTTAATTGGGTGCCCAATGTGGTTTACGCCTTTGACACGAAATTACAAATGCTTCAAAGATACTTACCTGCAATTTGATGTATCTTATGATGATAATATTAAGCCAGTGATCTAGATCAGTTTATGGCGAAATTACATTAACTCGGGAGCTATTGCATAAAAGACTTACACGTATTAGCACAATTGGTCACGCGTTCAATACTTTAACCGTATAATGTGTAATTTATTATATTATATATAAAGTTTATTGACCGAAACTACATAAAGGCACAAACAAAGTTTATCACAAAAGCTTTTCGAAAAAGCAAATTAGCAACATCAGTAAAAATAATTAACATAGAACAAAACATTGATCGAATCAAAAACAATAATAATTATTAAATGGGATTATATTAGCAGGCGTACCATCTTTTAAGTTGCATATCTCCGCCTTGGTATTTTTCGCTAAGCTCTATCTTGGAGTGTAATGCCTTACTATCGGCCGAATACCTCAAATTAAGAGGCACTGAAGTATTATACTTACCTTGTTATTCTGCTAAGGAAATACAGTGACAGCCAGTGAATTAGGGCGAGCCTAAGTTTCAGTTGTCTTTGAGTATTCAGTTGTAACAGCTAGTAGAGCATCTTAAGAAATTATTAATAGCCGTCATTTATGTAAGCTATTGTAACTTGGCATGTTTTGGCGCCAGTACAGGCTACGGAGGTAAGGTAATGAGCGTTGCCACAGCCAATAGTGTGTGATAATGATAGTTGCAGATACACTGGTACATCGTCTGTATGCAAATAACTGAAAGCGCCAGCCGACACTGACTATACCTCGTTCAACGAATGTGGGTGCGCGCTTTTATATTATTGAGGTTTTTTCCAACTTATGAAAAAAAACTTTTAATTTGTCTGTTGAGGCAAGATGGTCTATGAGACAGACAGTGTTATTCAAAAAGGGATTGTAATTTTCAGGATTACAATATATATAATGAATATATACAAGTGTAGCTAAATTATATATTGTACCTCATTTTATCTAGATATTAAAGTTTACAGTTTTTAAAAAGTGTTTAGCCTCTTGAAACTAGAAATTAAATGCCTATCTATCTTATTGGATAAAAATGTATTTAATAAAATATAAATATAAAATTATTAAGTAAAAATTACATAATAATGAATAAAAATTCTACTAATATTATAAATGTGAAAGTTTGTGAGGGTGGATGGATGGATGAATGGATATTTGATACTATTTAACGCAAAAACTACTGAACGGACTTCGAATAATTTTTGTATGGAAGTAGTTTAGGGTCTGGATTAAAACAAGCTACTTTTTATCCCGAAAAAATACAGTGTATACAGTGTTCCTTTGGGATACTATATTTACGCGGGCGGAGCCGCGGGCAACATCTAGTTACATTATAATAAGACAACGTCTTAAAAATTAAACTAGTCAATAGCAATATTTTATCTAATAAAATTAGATAACATGGGGATTACATAATAACATCCTGCAGTTATAGGCTCTAAACAAAAATAGTGATACAATCGCGCATTACGGGATGTGGATATCCTTAGTGAAAGTTTCATCCACATTCGTCCTACGTTTTGTGGCCGACCTGTCGTTTCGGCCAAGTCGCATCTCGCTCTTCCGAGGTATAAAAGAACGTAACATAGTGATACACAGACCCATTGCTTTGCGTACTCGACCATCGGAACACGAAATCAGGTAGAGTACAATAATGCACTCAATACACACGATATAAAGCTTAAATTTGATTGCTAGTGAAGTGAAGTGAAGTGTTGTGACTAATTTTTTTTTCTATTCTAGTACACGACGGAATTATGCGGTGTTATTATCTGGTAAATATTATTTATTATTTTATAATTTTAATTAGTTTCATGTTTAAATAGTTAAAGTAATAATATATAATATAAAATAATAGGATACATAAAAATATACGATAAGTACATTTAAGTTTTTTGTTAATAATGGTTTACCTTAATAAGTTTTAAAACGAAATTTACATATATTACAATAGTTAAAATTAATGTATTAAACATGAATGGAAATTAAAATGATGCCAACGGATTGGAACCCACTGACAACGCGCGCGTCGCACCCTGTGCCCACTCGATCCTTATCTGATTAATTGCAGCTGAGACTATTTTTATTGATACCCAACGCAATGACGATGATAATGAACATATTTTTTATAGGTTTTAAGTTTTTCTCACACGAGGATTACACCATCCTAGATCTTTCAAGAATATTTGTCCGTTAAGCTACAGTTATCTGTTACATAGAAAGTGACCGTGCAATCAATGACCAGATGCATAGTGTTAGAGGTTAGCCCTGAAGAACAAATTGAGATTTACTCGAATACAGTTCGTTCCATACCCAAAGGGTAAAACGGGACCCTGTAACTCTCCGCTCTCTCCGCGACTTCACTGTCCGTGCGTCTGTTCGTCCGTCTGTTCGTCCGTCTATCATCAGGATGAACCGTGATAGTTATACAGTTTTTGAAAGATAAATCTGTTGCCGCTATAACAACAAATACTAAAAAACAGAATAAAATAAATAGTTAAGGCGGCTCCCGTACAACAAACGTGAATTTTTTGCCGTTTTGTATGTAACCTTTCGTGCGCCAGTCCGACTCGCACTTGACTGTTTTTTTGGCTTAACCTTATAAAATTTGAGGTTTAAGCACCAAATAAAACGTACTTAGTTGAATCATTTCTAATGAATTCCCAAAGAAATGAAAATAACTCATCTCTTTAGGTACATTTATGTAGATTTTTCTTAATTTGATCTTTGAAATTGACAAAAATACTCTGATTACAGTCTCTTGGATAATATCGACAAAGTTCCAGCTCGACCAGTTTCCAAACATTTTCCTTTGCACCGCAACAACTGCAGACGTGGTTGAACCGGCGTGGGCACGATTCAACGGCGATGTTAAGCGATTTTTATCTTATGCCTGGTCGATAGGACATCTCAGTGTTGATGAAGCCAGCGTCAGTTCATAAATAACACACAATATTAAAATTACATAACGTGGTGATGTTTCTATCTTCCATGTTTTTACTGACAGCTTCATACAACTTATTATTTTTCGATCAATGTTTTCTCTGTATGATCTGTTATGTCATCACAGGTCATTAATAATAATCTTTTATGAACTTCGAGCTTTTTCCGCGCCTCGCGCCCGCGTTGAATTCTTTTTCTACGTACAAACTTTAGACCCCTAAGGCATGACCTTTAGGGGATGATTAAAAAAAGTATGTCTTAGTTGAATCTACGAAATCTTAAGTATAATCTACAGTCTACACTAATATTATAAAAAAGAAAGATTTTAGATTTATTTGTATGTTTGTATTTTGATGATATTTATCACGGATATAGCCACGGTAAGCCACGAGGAAAATATAGGCTACATTTTATTGCGGGAAAATGTACGGTTTCCGCGATATTTTCTTTTGCGCGTACAAGTTCTAGTAATTCATAACTTCTACTCTACTTACCAAATTTCCCAGTCAGTTTCGAGGTTTATTTATGTTAATAGAGTTAGTGCCTTTCATCCATCAGATTTTCGTGTCTTAGATTTTAACTTTTTATCAATATTATGAACGCTTCTCGCACACTCATATAATATTCGTCTTTTTTTTCTAATGATATATTCACATTGAACACTTTATGTAACAAATAATTTAGGTAGTTAAAATTTGCAAATACAAAAAGCCTAATTCAATTTTACAAAGTGATGATACAACTGAATGGTAATTACAAAATTAACGTTTACCTTTGCCTCTTATGCTATCATCATCATCACCTATTGCCTTAAAAAGGCTGCTGAAGGCGAAAGAGTGAAATTAGTTTGCATACAGTTAAAAAACGAGCCTTTCATTACCCACTACCTTAGACTACGAAGTTACAAATTATAATCTTAGTCGTATATGATTTTTAAAATTGATAATCTGACCTTGGTAATAAAATACAATTATAAAAATGTTACACAATATTATGTCAATCTCAAATCACAAAATCAGTCCCACAGATTCAGTGCAAGAGGGTATATTATGATAGTCATCAAAAATTGCGACATAAAAAGAATTTTAAGCTTATTGTTATATTAGTGCATAATACTTGTCCATACTGTCTACCTACTCATCCAATTGCAACGAACTTTAAATTATTGATTGCGTTCTGAGAAAATTATAGGGATCGCAACGCACCAAATATGCACTTTACAATCGTAATGAAGTAATCCATCAAAGCAATTGAAATCGATTAAAATAATAACAAGTTAAGCAACAGTAGGTTAATACATTAGCCATACAATGGGAGCGTCGAAATATAATGTCGGTCGAAATATTGCACAAGTTATAATTTGCAAAGATACAATCGCTCCATGGGAATTGAAGACAAAGCTATCTTTTAATAAGTCGTAATAAAATGTTTTTTTTTCATAAGCTTTGGACAAAGGAAGATGAGATGAGAGAGATGGGAATGATGAGAATGCAATAATAATAGCTCCCCACACCGGTTTCGGTGACGGTGGACGGTTTCATTGGAACCAGGCCAGCTACGCAGGAGTTATTTTAAAGTGCCCAAGTGTGTGCGCAGTACACAAGAACTCGCTCTCTTCCTTTACTCTCGAAACCTAGTGAAACGGATAGCCGACACGATTGGCGAGTCATCTTTCTTGTCGGGCAATCAGGTGATCAGCCTGCATTGTCCTAACCAAACTTGGAAACAACATTTTTTGTTGATCATTTTTTGTGAATCGAACCCACGACCTCCGAGTCGAGAGCCAAACTCTAAGCCACAGGACCAGGGACCGCTGTTAGCTATAGAATAAGAACCCAGTGTGTACAGATATAGAATGCTTACTGTTCTGCCTGGGGCTTGAACCTCATGCAATAGAGAAAAGTTCACATTCGAAAAAAAATGATCGAAATTAGATTAGATTTTTAGACCGTAACAATTATGTACCGTAACAATTAGTTCAATTTTTTTCGAATGTGAACTGGATTTCATCCCAGCCTCCTGAGGCTTAGTCAAAACTAACAGTCTTACCAATCTCTATTAGAAGGAAATTTTAATATTTATGGATACATCATAATACCTATGTACGATCAATTGTAGATCACTTTGTACTTTATAAGTTTACATCTACTATTGACTTAAGTTTATTGTCTATGTGTAAAGTGTCTTTACTATTAGATACCTGTAAAAACACATCTATGGCGGGCATAACTAGTGAGATATAATAACTATTACCTCATTTTATTACTTTTTGTATCATTTGTTAGATTGCGTGAGAGATAAAATTACGCATTGTTCGTGTTTAGCTCCAATACTATATTAAAGTATACTGACATTAATCAGAAATAGCGAAAATAACTCGGACACACGATGTCGTAAATACTAACATAAAGATGTTTCATTTCTGTGATGTAACAATTGCTCAGCAGTTAATAGTTTCAAAGATAATTTCAAAAGTACCAGATTCTCTTTATTTTCGCTGAAAAGTATTTTTATTGAATAACATAAACAATTGCAAATAAAACAGCCTCGATTTTATTTTATTTCATCTCGACGTTCCGGATATTTTACATAAATCGTATCGTATTTTACATAAATCGTATCGTATTTTACATAAATCGTATCGTATTTTACATAAATCTGAAGTGTCAGAATAGTCGAGAAAAATGACACGAAAATAAACCTCACGGTAAAACCTGTCCAATTCAGATTTACTTCGAATTCAGTGCAAAAAGTTAATAATAATGTTAGCTTTCTGCCGCGCACAGTAAAACTCCGGAATTAACTGTCGCCAGCGGTATTTCCGGACCATTACGACCTGCAAACCATCAAAAAGGAAGCGTATTCCCTCCTAAAAGGCCCGAAAACGCACTTGAAACTCTTCTGATGTTGCGGGTGTCCATGGGCGACGGTAATCGCTTTCCATCAGGTGATCCGTTTGCTCGTTTGCCCCCCTGATTTTATAAAAAAAAAAGAAACAAACATTTTGCACTGATTTTATTAAAACAAACGTGTGTGTGTTTCTTCACTTACAATCCACGTCTATAACGGTTCTGTTTTACACAAGGAAAGAGGTCTCCTGCAAACATTACCTATTGTTTCACCGCGGAAAGATTTTTTTAACGAGACAGTTACGAAAATCTAAATTGTTATGTTAATTTATGCAAATAGGATTTTGCAGTACCTACTACAGCTGAATCATATGGGATGGATGTCGACTGTCGCTATATACGCTCGCTTCGAAATTCTACCTGACTGACTGACTAATGACTTATATTTGCAAAATACCTAGTAAAATTATTTAAAAATAAAACCTAAAAATTGTCTGTGGATCAAAATGGCCATACAGAAAGTTTGGAGACCAGGAAGGAACTCCCTTAACCAAGAAAGAGTAATAAAGTGGCTATGGCCTTTTTGCCTACCCGAAATTATACCTCACGATTATTGTCATTCAGTTCTTAATATTCGTCATACCGGATATATACGGAACAAAAATAGTACGATAATATAACCTATTTCTCTGGATACTATTGAATTATTGTATAATAAAATAAGTTAAATAAAGTATATAAAATTTTCAGTTTAACATTTCCGCACCTTCAAATCAGAGGATTTCACATGCTTCTGGTTAAAGTCATAATTAAATATTAATTCAATGATCCCCTTTAGTTTGTGATGGGAGCCACTAAGTAATATTATTGAGCATTAACTAAAATGTATTTCCGCTACTTCAGCTAAATTAAATAGAAAGCTTTTGCTAATACTACTTGCCACACATCTTCAAGATCCAACATCTTACATCATCATCATCATCATAACTTTTTGACTAAATGAGATTTTCGCTTTATAACAATTTACTTAACCCAGATATTGTGCGTGAACTGTCAGGGGAAGCTTTTTTTTTAAGTACAACACTTAAAAAAAAAGCTGTATTATCCTCGTGGCATCATAGAAAAGTAAAAAGAAAATACGAAAAAGTTTTTGTGCATGCATTTTTGACTCCTTAATCCATAATATACAATACTTAAAGTATAGTAAGTTTCCAGGTAATAGCCACAGTTAATAAGCTTTATTGAATTGTGTGAAAGCAAAAACAATTATTTCAAACAAAATTGTATGTCACCGTCAAGGAAAAATAAATAAATAAATATTATATTATTGTTATGCTACAATTATTACATGATAGTGTCATTATGACAACATTAAGATCTCACCGTCATATTTAACACCTCGTGTCAAAATAATTGCTCCTCATAGCTGTAGCTGTAATGTCGAAATGGTCAGTCGAGCCGAAGATGGCCTGGTTTGTAATGCTGAGTCATTCTGTTACTGTACCGACTCTTACAGCATCGAAGTGCACCGAACAAATTCGATGGTCAGTCTTAATGAACTTAGTTTTGTCTATATCAGCATTTGTAATTTAAAATTAATTCAGTTTAATAGTTGAACAATATTATAAAACTAGATATTTTTACATAGTATCGGGAATCCCACGGGAATACTCTACCTTTTCACTTTTTCAGGATAAAAAGTAGCCTATGTTACCACCCCTACCAAATTTCAACTTTCACATTTAAAATTGTAGTAGTATTTAATTTATAATATATGAATCACACATCAACCTATAAAATATATCAATAAGGTGCTCATAACTATCATTCCCAGGTCAAAAGATAGTACCTACACACTGTACATAGGACTTTTTAAATGAAAGCTATTTATTTATTTAAGCATGGTTGAATCCAGAATAGGCAACTCATCAAAATGTTATTTTATGTTTAGGGCCAGTTTCAAAATCGTCAAATGAGTGTCGAGTAGCATATTCGGAAGTTTTGTCGCTGCTTACTTTATATCGAGCGACGAAACATACAAATATATCAGCTATGTGACACTTATCACTAGATTGTGAAACAGGCCCTTAATATAATGAAATGTATATCTAGTACCCGTAACACAAGCCTGACTAGTTACTTAGCACGGGATACGATTGACGTGACATATGTCATATGTGTGATAAATAAAAGAAATCTGATTTGATATCTGAAATCAAAACTTAAACTTAATTTTAGATAAATTATTTCAAGCGTCAATACATCCAACAAATTAAATAGTATGCAAAATATAAAATAATTCTTAATGCACAAAATTAATTACTTATTATAGTTAATAATTCTTTTGAGTATCAATGTCAAAACTACGTCATTAATATAATACAATTTATGTCAATTTATTAAATTTACTTTAAAATTTAAAAGGATAACTCACATTAAAAATAAATGACGATCTCACTGTATCAAATAATCCTATAAATCATAAAAAAACGTTTCTCTAATAGCCACTTATTAATAAATATTTTTCTTGAAAATAGCTAGTCATGTTGGGCTCTGGCCACCCAAAGCTTAGAATTATAACTTAGATAAGCACTTTAAGGATCCCAGAGGTATCCATTACGAGGGATCGTCAGAATAAGTTGGTAGGTCTTCGGGGCATTCGTTCAGAGCATACAACTCTGCTCAGACGTGTCATAGTTAAGTCTTAATTGTAATTAACTTTAAGTTTAACTTTAATAAATTTTTATTATTTTTTAAAAAAGTATTTACCGCTCCCCAAAGTTTGACTGGCGCAGCCGGAGCGGATTTTTCCGTAAAAAGTACGACCTTCAAAATTAGGACGGCATAAGGAAAATCCGGAACCATCAAATAAATTTTGTCAAAGTGAGCAGCGGGAACCGAAAGCGATGATTGCAGCGGCGGGTTGGTGAGTACAACTTTTCACCTTCCTTTCCTTTCGTTATTTTCGGAATCGAACCTTGTCCGTATAACGTTATCTGGTTTTCAATTTTAGATTTTAAGTGATATAAAAACGTAATTAAATAAATAAAATTAAATGAATTAATGTGAAGTAATAAATATACGAGTAATATATAATTGTGTTAAATAGTGAGAAATAATTTCCAATTTAAATAATAAATTAACATTGAATTAAAATTATTCCTTGTTAAATTAAATGTTATGCAAAGATTAGTTATAGTTACTTAATTGAATAATTATATTTTTAATTAAATTGAGCCACTATATATCGTCACGTTTTATAAAATAATTGTTGTGTTATGTTAAGAAATTTTATATTTTAATATTGTGTGGATTTTGTGTGTTAAAAATCGTTCTCGTATTTTCTTTTTACATTTTAATATTTTAAATTTATTTTTACAACAATGGAGCAAATTACTTTAATTCCTGGCGAATTTCTAAAATTAATTCCTCTCTTCAATGGTGATAAACGTCACCTTAATCTTTATTTAAGAAAATGCGAATACGTTATAGATAAGTTTAAGGGCGGCGAGGCTCAGAATCTATACTTAATGCTATGTATTATGAGTCGCCTGATAGATAGTGCAGCTGCACTGATTAGCGAGCGCGAGGATATAGTTACATGGTCTCAGTATAAAGAAATCTTAATACAACATTTTGGTGATCCTAGGAACGAAGAGTGCATTGCTATAGAGTTAGAAAATTTGAAAATTAAACAAGGGGAAAGTTTTCTTGATTTTTGCAATAGAATTCAAGCCGTTCGTTCAATATTAATATCCAAGTAAATCAAATTACGAATGCTGAAATTAAGCAGAGTAAAATCATTATATACAACCATAACGCATTAAATGTATTTCTTTATAATTTACCCGAGTACATGGTGAGAATAGTTCGTTTAAAGTGTCCGGATACATTAGAAAGGGCATTAAGCATAGTTTTAGAGGAAGTTAATTTTAACGAGCAGTACAGTGCGAAAAATAAATTATACGCTAGTACAAAACCGCAGTTACAAAATTCTAATTTTAAAAATTATAATGCAGTTAATTTTCCTTTTAATCAAAATAAGTCGCAACAGCAGATTCCTAAATTTAATTTTGGTATACCCCAGAATAATTTTAATAAGCCACAATTTAATAGCTTTGGGGCTCAGCCTGGCCCATCCCAATTTGGATATAGGCCTAGTTTTAATACGAACAACCAATTTGGATATAAGCCGAATTTAAGCAACTTTAATAAGGGCGGTTCGTTCCCTACGCCCAAAATGACACCACAGCAGTTTGGTCAAAGACCACCACAACCGTTTGGCTTTAGACCACAGCAGCAATTTGGTTTTAGACCACAGCAGCCATTTGGCTATAGGCCTCAAATGAATTATGGTTTTAAATCTGCAATAAAGCCTCAGGATACAGATGTGTCAATGAGGACAGCACCTTTTAATAAGCCTCATCAATTAAATGAAATTCATTTTAGCGAAGACCAGAATATTGATCCTTATTTTAATAGTGAGATAAATAACTATGATCCTAACATATGCAATGAAAATTATGACTTAAATTACGATCAGAATTTTACAGATTATGTTAGTGAAGAAATTACAGAATCAAATCATGAAAATTTTAATGAAACCCAAAACAATCATGTTAGTGTAGAAAATTTTCACATAGTAGCCTCAAGTTGCCTACAGAAAAAATAGAAATAAACTGTGACCCTAATTTAAAATTACCATATATTTTTATCCCGGAAATTAAAGCAAAATTTATGATTGACACAGGAAGCACAAAATCTTTCATTAAACCGGAATTAGCATATCACTATTTTGAACCGTATATACATAATGAACCATTTGAAGTAGTTAGCACACATGCATCCAGTAAGCATAATGAAGTCATAGAAATACCACCGTTACCCACACTTAAATCTAATACATTTCAAAAATTTTACGTTTATAATGTTGATTCTAGATATGATGGGTTAATAGGCAATGACCTGTTAAAACAATTAGAGGCAGTCATAGATCTAAGAAATAAAATACTTAAAATTAAAAACGCACAAATTCCCATTATATATAATGACTCACAATATAAAATACAGTTACCACCACGTTCAGAACTAAGGGTATCTTTACCTACCACTCAATATTCAGGAGATGCTATTATTAATTTTACAGAATTTTGTGAAGGTGTACGCATGCCAAGTGCAATAGTTGAATGCATAAATGGTTACGCTAAAACAGTTATTCAAAATTTATGCGATGAAGAAATGACTTTAACAATAAAATCTCCTTTTGTAGTAACTAAATACGAAGGTACTAATTGTGAGGTTAATAAAATAAATACTACAAGTGAATTAAATAGTAACATAGAAATAGATAAACTATTAGAAGAAAATTTAAATAAATTAAGATTAGAACATATGAATAAAGAGGAAAAAGAGAAAATTTATGAGTTGTGTAAGGAATACAAAGATATATTTTATTGCGATAGTTTACCACTTACCTTTACTAATGATATTAAGCATTTTATAAGAACCAAAAACGAAGACCCTATATATGTTAAGCCTTATAGGCATGGTTTTGCACAATCTGAAGAAATAGAAAGGCAGGTAGAAAAACTTTTACATGACAATGTTATTCAGGAATCCTTTTCTCCATGGAGCGCACCTGTCCATTTGGTCCCAAAAAAAATGGACGCATCAGGTGAGCCTAAATATAGAATGGTTATCGACTATAGACGCCTCAATGAGATCACCATAGACGACAAATACCCTTTACCACATATAACGGATTTATTTGACAAATTAGGCAAGAGCACTTATTTTTCAACTCTGGATTTAGCAAGTGGCTATCACCAAATAGAGATTAATGAAAATGACCGTCAAAAAACTGCATTTAGTACCCAATCAGGACATTACGAATTTAGTAGGATGCCGTTTGGCTTAAAAACTGCCCCGGCAACGTTTCAACGCACTATGAATAACGTCCTGAGAGGACTTCAGGGCATTCATTGTATGGTATATATCGATGACATAATAATTTATTCAAAAAGTTTAGCAGAGCATATAGATAGTTTAAAAAAGGTTTTTGATAGATTGCGGGCCACAAATTTTAAAGTTCAATTAGATAAATCCGAGTTTTTAAGGAAGGAAGTACTGTACTTAGGTCATACCATCACAAAGGATGGACTTAAGCCAAATAATGATAAAATTAAAGCCGTATTAAATTATCCTATTCCTAAAACAGTTACCGAAATCAAAAGTTTCCTTGGCTTGATCGGTTATTATAGGAGGTTCATCAAAGACTTTTCAAAGGTTACTGAACCCTTAACATCATGCTTAAAAAAACGTAATAAAATTGAAATTAACGAAAATTATATACAAGCGTTCCAAAAATGTAAAGAACTTTTAGTAAATGCACCCATTTTACAATATCCGGATTACGAAAAGCCTTTCATATTAACAACTGATGCATCTGGCGTTGCTTTAGGAGCAGTGTTGTCACAAGGCCCTCTTGGTAGCGATCATCCAGTTGCATATGCTAGTAGAACCCTCAGTGATACAGAAAAGAGATACAGTACAATAGAACGCGAGTTGTTAGCCATTGTGTGGGCTGTCAAACACTTTAGGCCTTATATTTTCGGAAGGAAATTTACAATATACACCGACCATCGTCCATTGGCATGGTTATACTCTATAAAGGAACCCAATAGTAAACTGACTAGATGGCGGCTTAGACTACAAGAATATGATTTTGAGGTAATATACAAAAAGGGAAAACAAAATACTAATGCAGATGCATTATCACGAATTCAATTAAACGCTTTAGGCTCTGATTCTGATGATAGCTACGTTTCAATGAAAGTTAATGTAAATGATAAAGATAAAAAGAATTCGAAATTGCAGAAATATCTTGATGAAGTTACAGGTGATATAGCAAAAATAGCAAGGAAAAAGGAGAGTGAAAATGATGAATTTATATCAATTGGTTCCGATAGCGATAGCAAAACCCTAACTATCTCTGATACATCTAAAACTATTTCAGTTAGCCCTAGGAAATTAGATCAATTAGAACAGTACCCCATACCATCCATATCCAGTCATACAGATACTATACATTCTGATATAGAGATGGATAGTGCTGGAATACCAATTTTAAAGGAAGCAATAGATACAAAACCAAACCAAATTTTAGTCTTCTCGTGGTTTAAAAATGAATTAAACGTTAAAAACTTATCTACCCCTAAACGCAAAATATTGGAAGTATTTTTACCCCTTCAAAATACCGAATTAGTTAAAGATTTTCTAAAAGAATATATCCGTCCGAAAATTAAATACTTTATCTACTTTGAAAATATGGAACATAGGGCAGATTTTGCCAATACCGTAATTAAATTATTTAAAAAGGATACAATTAATCTGATAGAGTGTACAGAAAGAGTAATTTTTATAGATGATGAAAATGAGCAAAAGGCTATAATAAAGAAATATCATGAAGGCAAGACGTGCCATCGTGGTATCAAAGAAACTACAGTTAGGATAAAGCGCAACTATTTTTGGGATAATTTACAAGAAACCGTAACAGCTGTATTAAATGCTTGTGAACTTTGTAAGAAGATGAAGTACGATAGGAAACCACTTAAACCCTTAATACAGCTAACTCAAACACAAGAGGCACCTTTTCAAGAAATTTTTATAGATTTATTCAGTATTGAAGGAAAATATTACCTTACTATCATAGATGCTTTTAGTAAACTAGGGCAAGCAATTGAAATTAGTAATCGCTCCACACCCGAGGTAGTGCGTGCTTTAATTAAATATTTTTCATTTTATGGCATACCAAAAAAAATTTCAAGTGACCCAGGTACCGAATTTAACAATAATTAATGCGAGAATTAACCGACATGTACAAAATAGAGCTTCACATTTCTACACCAAATAATCCAAACTCCACAGGAGTGATAGAAAGGTTCCATTCCACTTTAATAGAAATATATAGATTGGCTAAGTATGAGCAAAAATTTACAGATGCTGCTTCTGTTATGACATACGCTATAATGGCTTACAATAATACAATCCATAGTGTTACTAAGCACACACCATTCGAAGTAGTTTTTGGGCACACTGATTCCAATAGCACATTTGACGTAGATTTTAATAAATACTATATGCAACAATTACTCACAGATCATGCAAAAAGAACAAAATATTTGTATCAATATATTTCAAGTAAATTATTAGACTCTAAGGAAAAAGAAAGATCAAAAAAAGGCGGTGAAAAGGAAATCGAATTTGAGACAGGAGATTCTATTTATGCCAAAGCAGTAAATACTAGGAAGAGTAAGGATAAGCCGTTATATCAAAAAGCAAAAGTTAGTGGTGCAATAGAAAGAAACGTAGTTCCAATTCAAGTAGGAAATAGAAACACAAAAGTTCCTATTAAAAATATAAAACGGCCTCCACAGGTGGTGCGTCGTAGTCCTGGCGATGATGCAGGAAAACCAGGCTCTTCAGGTTACGAAAATAGAAGAAAATTCGGGGCTTCTACCACTTAAAATAGGGAATGCATACATGCAAACAGATAAGTGGGTTATTATTAAGATATTAGACTTAGAAAGAATAGCAGATAATCTAGTATATTATATAAATAGTTACAACGAATTCAGTATGTTAATAAATACAAGTAAGCCGTATCCTAATGAATTTAGTAATATAAAAGATCAAGTAGAGTATATTCGTGATTCGACAATAAATAAGATTAAGCAAATTTTTCCTTTACAAAAATTCAAACGCGGACTTTTAAATCCCCTTGGATCCGTCGTTAAATCGATTACTGGCAATTTAGACCATGAAGATGCACTTCGTTATGACAGTCTTATTGAAAATTTATATAAAAAACAAAGTTCTATACAAAATAAGATCACCTTCATTACCAAAATTATTGAGCACCATGTTAATAGCACTGAGGTACTGTATAATAATTCTTTAATTTTTAATGAGCGTCTTAAGAGGATAGAAAGAATGTTAAAAGAAATTAATACTAAAGAAAATAATTCAATTTATTCTACTTATGTTTTAGGTATGTATACTACTTTTATAAACAGTTTTCGCATTTTATATGTTACTATTAATGAAATAGAAACCGCTCTAGCATTAAGTAAGGTTGATGTATTGCATCAATGTATAATTAATTCCACAGAATTATTTCAAATATTGTCACAAGTCGAAAAAGTTCATAATTTAGTTTATTCTGTATCCATGAATAATTTAGTTAAAATAGAAAGAACTATAACTGTTAAAGCTTTTATTAAAGGAAACCAGATCACGTTCATATTGGAGGTCCCGCTTATTAGTAATGATACTTACGATTTTTATAAAATGTTTTCTTTACCGATGTATGATGAGCAAAAAAATAAAACATATATCATTATTCCTGAATACCCTTTCCTTATGGTGAAAAGTTCAAAGTACATATCACTAATATCGCCTTGCCAGCAAATCTCGGAGAATGATCAGTACCTGTGTACCGAAAAGGAAATAGTCCCCTATGTCTCTACAACGTGTGCGGAGCAGATGATGGAGTATAGCAAGGATACGTCTCTTTGTATGCCAAGGGCCGTACAAATAGAAGACTTAAAGTTACAAAAACTTCCCTCGTCCCGATATATTATGTATTCCAGAAATAAGATTGTAATTTCCGAAAAGTGTGGAAACGAAATAAACAAGACGCCGGTAATTGGTACTTATATTATAAAAATAGAAACCGGATGCGAAATTATTATTGGGAAAATTCATCTGCGCAGCGAGCAACACGCCTTAAGAGAAATAAATTATCAGATAATGCCACAACTACATTTCCCTAAACCAAAGAATGAAATTTCTCAGAACCTGCCATTGGATATAAAAGGCGTTAACCTGGATGATCTGAAACACATGTCAACGATAATCAAATCGCAAAAGTTCAGTGATAGTGATGAAGTGCAAATAATAAAAGTCAATAGTGTCAGTGTTGCAACCCTTATATTGTATGTTATAATTTTGTGTTTCTGTGTATCCCTAGTGTTATATAAATTTAGAAATAAGTTAATTTTACTAAAAAATCGAAACCCTCAGAACTCAGGAAATTCGTCTGATGGTTTCGAACTTAAGGGGGGAGGAGTCATGTTGGGCTCTGGCCACCCAAAGCTTAGAATTATAACTTAGATAAGCACTTTAAGGATCCCAGAGGTATCCATTACGAGGGATCGTCAGAATAAGTTGGTAGGTCTTCGGGGCATTCGTTCAGAGCATACAACTCTGCTCAGACGTGTCATAGTTAAGTCTTAATTGTAATTAACTTTAAGTTTAACTTTAATAAATTTTTATTATTTTTTAAAAAAGTATTTACCGCTCCCCAAAGTTTGACTAGCTACAGTCATGTTGTTATTTTTAAATTCATATGGCAACTTATTCTAAGCTTTTATAGCTATATAATAAGGACTTTTCATGTAGGTACTGCTGTTACATTGAGGTATGTGGTGTAGATTAGATAACCCCGAGATCTGTCTGTATAGATTTCCCAATTCCAATAAAATAACCAGATTGTCTTTTTTCGAAGACACAAATATCCCTAATATATATGCAGGATAAAGGTAGAATATCAAATTTTAGGAATAGTAGCCTACAGCTTTCAATTGGCCCTACCTGATAAATCGCCCTAATGCATTTTTTTTAATGCTCTAATCATGTCAACCGAACAACGAACGAAACAAACGAACTTGTTGGGGTAACCCAAAGTAGTAGGCCATATTAACTCTGTTCAAAAGAAAAGCTATTTGTAAGCAAAGCAAAAACCAGAATACTGGGTACAATTTTATTTTCCGAAAGTTTTGCGGAAATCTATAGTCACAAAAATATTATTCAAAATAACCTACAAATGTCTATATTGTAATGTGAAATGTTCATTTATTTATGATCAGGAAATTTCGTTATCAGAACGGTTCTAGTGAATGCATATTATGCACATAAATCAATCTCATCGTAAGCTCTGCTTCTCGGGTTATGGGGTCACGGACGCGACAGGTTCCGGGGCATTTAGCTTACTTGTAAATTTCAACTAACCACAATGTAATCAAAAATTACCTACATCAAAAATTAAGTAATATTATATAGTCGATTCTAAATTATAAAGAGGAAAGATTTGTTTGTTTGCATTAAATAGGCTCCGAAACTACTGAACCGATTTTGCCCAGATACAGTACTCTGTACTGGGCAAAATCGGCAAAATCGGCAGACTACGGAGACGAATAATTCCCCGTGTTAAAAAAATAATATTTTTTTTTATCGAGGCATACTGTACGGTTCTCGCGCGATTTCATTTAAGATATTAAGTAAGTCAAATTAATAGTGACTGGTGATACTATTATCAGGCCCGAGTTGTATGGTTCCGTAACCAAAGGATAAAAACTGGACTACTTAGACTCCGTTGCAAATAGTGCACATTTCTAACTTACTTTAATTTGTTCAAACTTGAAAAACTTTACTAGCGTAAATAAGTAGATACAATATCAAAAACATTGTCAGGACAAACTGAGTAGTGTTCAGGCGTTTGCTAAAATTAAACAATTACATTTTTTATACCTAACATAATATATAAACTTACCCCCTTACTAATAAAAATATGAATACAGAGGATAAGCTAGACAATGTTTTTGTCTTTGTCTGTCAAGCGACTTGTCCAACGTATAAGACAAGGACAAATTTGTACACATTGTAAAGCTTATCCACTGTGTAAATATTTTTATTAGTAAGGGGGATCATATATAACGTATAAATTAATTAGTACCTAGGTAACCGAGCTATGCTCGGAGCTCTAGTAAATTACAAAAAAATTAAAATAATGACAAAAATATTTTACCGGAGTTCGAACCCGTGGTGGGTTTCCATTTCTAAATAACACTAAAATTATACATACGTATACCAAACTGCCAATCGGACTAACATAAGAGTCGAAATGATTGATATATTGTTGCACGATGAAAGAAAAAATATATATAGCTTAAAAATGCGCAGCTTAGCGGGATAAGACGTAGCTAGATTGATTTATTACAAGATTGTCTCGTTTAAAGTATATGATTATCGTTTATAGAGATATGCATTGAATTTGCCTGCAAATTATAGACGCGACAACAAATAAATAACCTAAGTTTTTTCTGTGCAGAGTCAGGAAACATTAGTGTTGCAATCCTGTTGGAGGCGACTTTCACCTCGTAATCCACTGGATCTCGCTTTCATCTCATGCACGTGATGTGCAACAGCTTCGCATGCACAATATACTGTCGTGATTGCAAATTTGCTAATTAATTTGTGTCATGTAATCGTCATATATATTATTACGTGAAGCGAACACTTCTTACCCCTTTTTACGAAAAAATATGAGAACGGAGGAGTATGAATTTTGGCACAGTTAAAGTTTATGTGAAGGAAGGTGTGTTGAAAGTAAATATTTTTTTAAATTATGCTTAGAAATACATATAATTTACCTATTAAAATAAAGTTACACACACTACCTCACATTAATAACTACCATGCGTTTGTATAATAACAGTAGGTGTTGGTTTGACACAACTGTCTATCTTTCTTTCACATTCCATAGACAACATTTACATATTTTGATTGCGTATCTAAGAAGTAAAAGAAAAGGTAAAAGAATGAAGTTGAAAATAAAAATTTTAAATATAAAATTATGGTCTAATTTCGACCACTAAGTGACCTCTAGTGTGTAACAAGTAAAATAATTCAGGTCTGTCGGTCGAAAACTCAAACTCCATTTAAATTAAAGGGCACTCAAGTCACGTCTTCTTGTCGTTCAGCTAAGCAGAGAAGTAACAGCTTGTGATTTAAGGACGGACAGAATTAGTTATACAATGTTTACTGTACCTAGAAAAAACTAGACGCTGCCCGCGATTTCGTGCAAAAGGAGATCCCACAGGTTACACACCGTATTTCTTTTTATCGCGGCGGTATCTGTGGGATAGGTTGACCATGAAGAAGGATGTGGGCATCCCTCCTCGTGGTCTACTCTATATATGTGCCAAATTTTATAAAAATCGGACCAGTAATTTCGAAACCCGTTCAATACAAACAAACAAATCTTTCCTCTGTATAATATTAGTAAGATAAACAGTATTTTAAACGTAGTGTCTCCTTGTCTCACGGCACTCTTAGAAAAAAGAAGTGAATTCTTTGTAGCTACTCGTAAATACGCGAATAATAATTCGAAATAGAGAAACCATTAAACTTGTGCTAACAGTGCTAACTGCTATCACATGGTTTTAAAAATAGAAAATAAAAATCGAGCAAGTAATGCATTCTCATACGTTTGATTGAGTGTCTGAATCGATCAGAAAATATAATACAAAATTAAAGATATAAGTATACAAAAAATTATTTATATTGATAATAAATCAGTCAATCGCTTTATTTAACGACTTCTATTTTTTCTCCTAAACCGGATCTATTTCTTATTAATCTAAATTTCTTTCCATTCAATGGTTATGTAATACCCTCTGAATATTCTAATTTAATTAACAAATTATTGGTATAATCCGCGTATCTCGGAAAGCATGAGGCGGGGCTTTTATGTAGCGGAAATGCCGGTTATGTAAAATAGAGAATCTAGCCTTTACGAAAAAAGTCGTGCCGCATCTTATTCCTTGTGATTTATAGTACAATGATATTAGATTTATAAGTAGTAGAATATAATACCTCTATGGTAGTAGCAACTTGTTTTATTGGGATTAGGAAAATTTATCTTCTTCTTATATATAAAAATGGAATGCAGTTTTAATGTCTCGCTAAAACTCTTGAACTGCTGGACCGATTTGGCTAATTTTGGTCTTGAAATATTTATGGAAGTTCAGGGAAGGTTTAAACGGTAAGAAATATTGGAAAAAATTGGTAGGTGTAGGTGTAGTAATTTATTTATTAAGCTTCATAGTTAAGACAGAACAACGTGTGTCAGGACATCTAGTAGCGAATATACTTGTTACAGAAGTTTGAGAACCTAAGGTTTTAGGAATTTATGAGTGTAATGAGGCCAACGATATTGGAAGTTTTTTAACACTTATTAATTGAGACATTTTCAAATTTCAGATCGTGCTGTGTCTACTGTTAACGCGAGCAAGTACAGAACCCAATCCGAAAAAATACAAGCCAGAGAAGGATGGAGAAAAACAAGGTTTAACGAGTGATGAGAGGAAATTCTTACGAGAGGTTGAAGAGAAATTTGGTGTTAAGTCTGATGTTCCAGTAGAGACTGAAAATGAAAACGTTGAAGTTCCGAAAACTGAAGAAGTAGATGAAAGTGGAAGTAACAGCACAGAATCTAAGCCATTACTTCCTGCTGTTATCGCTATAGAGATTTTTAATGACACAGACACTACAATTAAAGGCAAAAGGACTATAGATGCTAACCTTGGCTACGGATACCAAACCAATGAAGGGTATACGTACAACTATTTCGGCAAATCTGGTCAGGACAAAGGAAAGTTTATGATCTATCCCTACTCTCAACAAGATATTCCTGGCCACTTAAGCGTACAGGCTAGTAAATATTCATCACCTGAAAGTGAATACTCATCTCACGTGTCTTCGGTGGAGATACAGCCATCTCAGGCATTCGAATTAGTTGAAGTAAATAAAGAAGAACAAAGAGGATATAGCTACCAAGTACCATCGAATCCGTTGAAAACAAAATATGAAGATGTTGAAAAACCAGCACAAACGCTTTACACCACGTATAATGGACAAAAATTCTCGGGTCTTAGTCAACAATTTCCTTCAGTTATGCCAGATTATTTTGTAGACCCAAGGCAGTTGCTCAAAAATCCACATTATCAAGGTGCAGGATTGACGCAAGATCATTTACATGCTCAACATCCTTACACAAGTCCAAATCAAAGAATAGTACCAGTTTTAGTATTAAGAGTGCCAAGTTCTTATCTGAAAAATCCCACGGCTGAGCTCTATGCTGATTTACCTAAAAACTATCCCCTTTCACAACATCTCAACAATGTCAACTTACAAGCGCTAGTAAATCAATATTTCAAAAAGAATGGTTATCCATTTGCCCCTAAAATTATGAATTATCAAAACTCAGTATTATCTCAGGGAGCTCAAGTTACTGGTCATTATTCAAATTCTTATCCTAGTCCAGCTTACAGCCATTCAGATTACTCGGGTATAAATTACTCAGCCGTAAAACCGGCAGTTGCAGAGTATTCCAGCTACCCTCAACAGCAAGAAGTTCCTCAACAGCAAGCAGTATACGAACACCCCGCGCAACAACAGTATCAATACCAATATGTCAGTGAGCCACAAACTGATGCTAAGGACCAAGCGTATTATGACCCATCCCAATATTCCCAATTGACGAACGCGGAATCTAGTGCCTACCAAGGCGAACCTGCTGAACATCAAGCATACTCACAAGATGCGAGCCAAGCGTACGCAGCATCTCAGCAAAGTGATCAAAACGAAAATAATTTTGAAACATACTCTTCACCTCACGCCAGTGCCCAAGCAAATTATGAAGACGCTACTCCAGGACAACACGATTCTGCTCATGGACAAGAGCAGTCTCAGGATACACCTTCATCAGATTACGGGCCAGTAAAAGTAGAATTACCTACATACTCGCCCCAATATTATGAATCACAATCTGGCCAAAAGGAACCAGTATCTGTATTACCGTCTCATCTTATACATAGCGAAAATTATGAAGTCAACCCTTCATCTGGTGCAGCTGAATACTCTTACGATACACAATCGAGAGACGCTTCCCTTGCTGGTCCCTCGGAGAATTATCCAAGCAAAGATCACACCATTGCCACAGTGTACCCATACCAGACTAAACCAGTCCATACTAGTGTGCAGTCAATTAGTTACGTTACTCCTCTCCCTAACTCCAAATACCAATCGCAATACAGAGTAATGGTTCCACAGACAGTGCTAAATAATCCAAGTAGCTCCACGCATTTGTCAGCATTGCATTATCTGCAACAGGCTAGCCAGCTCTCGCAAAGTACAACTTCTGAACACTACAGAGGCACACAAAGCCAACTAACTTCAAGTCAAGCGCACCCCAATTCTCATTATACTTACTCAAAAAGGATGACGAAACCTATTAGAAAAAGATCTCGCAAGCCATCAAGAAAACATTCTCAAACAAAGACCACTACTTCCACATAAAACGAAAATAAACAAAGCCTAGCTAACGTTTTAAAAATGAATTAAAAGTACAAATCAACATTCTAAAGAGGCTAAAGCATTAGCAAATAAATGAAATAGAAATTTAGGTCGGCTATTGTTAAATTATAATTATTACAACAACTTACAAAAATGTACTTATTCATTGAGATTAATTAATAATAAAATAAGTAACTATTAGATTTCTAAAATTATATTCCTATATGTTATGTATGTCTATTCATTGTTTAAAACTTTTACTTTCATGCTTATAATAAGCAGATTTCTTAATCAAATTTTTAATTAAATATTTATTACCTGACAAACAGTTTTGTTAACTGTGTGCAATATATCCTTAAGTGTTTTAGTTTTAAGTTGTTACTGTTATATGTAATTAATAATAATTACTAATTTAACTATTGTGTTTTGTTCTTTTACACCCCGTTTTGCTTATATTATTAAAGATATTCTTGTATATTTTAAGTTATGAGCATTATAACATGTATGAGTATTATAATGTTTAAAGTGAACGCTTTCAGTAAAATTAATACACACTCTACGACTACCTTGTTAATATCTTTCAGCAATCTTCTTTTTATCAATTTTCTATGGAAATTACAGACGATACATGAAAAACGACGATTCCCGAAAGACATTAACAACATGGTTTTACTGTACTTTCTTAATATGACTAAAGAAATATTCATAAATGAATACTGAGAAAGTACTAGTAGTAATAGTATATACGAACTACCCTTTCTTTTTGGAACGAAGTTCCTTATGGGGCGATGCGTAGGGGAAATAATAGGTTAGTTAATATTCCACCTTACCCTAGCCGGAAATAACGTCCGTAACGTAAGATTTTTTATGTATAGTCTTTATTATTTTCTTTATACCTCGAATAGAACTTAAAATTAAATTTTTATAATAAGGAACTTCGTTCCTATCCGGTGTCCCACGACACCACACAGTTTTTTTTTTCAATCAAGTTTTTAACAGAAAACAATCGATACACAGTTTTTATTGAGATTTAGTTTGACCCGACGCGAAGTTTCGACTACGCTGCAGCAACCGTGGTCACGGGAGGAATGATATGAGGTGTCCTATGACTTGTCAAAGCTATTCAAACCCTTGTTTTGTTTTAAATGGGTAAAATTCGCGTGAACATATCCATATAAGAAATGAATGTTGATAAACGATCTAAATAAAAACATACTCATTGCTATACCATGTACCTACAAATTTTAGCATAATATCTACTTATCTGCCGAATTTATATTTTAAAGTCTGTATGAAACAATGTTTGCATTAATTTTTTTTTAACAACTTAAACGTTGTTGCGGACTGCGACGTTTTTGTTCTTACAGATCCTTCTTATGTTTGAGTGGTGATAATAATAATACAGCAACAATTGTGATATTCTTCTTTATTGGTACATATGTACGTATATGATACGTATTACATATAATAAGATAATGTAAAAGAGTGTGAAATCGAATTTAGATTCAAAGATATAAGACCGCAAAACATTATTAAAAAAAATAATTTATTAAATATTAAGAATACTGCAGATTTATGGGGCCTATGAATGAAAGTTATTAAATCTATAATCGATATTATCGCACCTTACTTAGCAACTATTTTTAATGATTGTATAAAAAGTGGCGTATTTCCTGATCTAATGAAACAGTAAAGTTTTACCCCTGTTTAAGTCTGGTAGTAAGTCGTATCCATCTAACTTCCGACCTATTGGTAAAATAGTACCAACACTAAGTAAAATATATGAAAAAATAATACTTGCTCAGCTTCTATCACACTTTAATATAAATAACATTTTACATAATAAACAATTTGGTTTTACGAACGGTCGCTCTACAACAGATGCAGGCGTTGATCTAATTAGTTATATTCTTGATGCTTGGGAGGGGTCTCAGGATGCTCTAGGAGTCTTTTGTGATCTCTCTAAGGCATTTGATTGCGTGCAGCACACAACGTTGATCAGGAAACTATGCCACTATGGAGTAAGGGGATCAGCACTCGTCCTCTTAAAATCTTATTTATCAAATAGGACTCAGAGGGTTGAGATAAATGGAAAAAGATCCACAGGTACCAAAATTGAGATGGTGGTCCCACAAGGATCTAATTTAGGACCCTTTCTTTTTCTGGTCTATATAAATGACCTACCATACTTTATTAATGGAAAAAACGGGATAGTCTTATTTGCCGATGACACGTCGCTTACTTTTAATATTAATCGCCAAAACTCAGGCTATGACGAAGTAAATAATGCTCTCTCAAAAATAGTACACTGGTTTAGTGTTAATAATCTTTTGTTAAATAGCAAAATAACTAAATGTATGAAGTTGACGTTGCCAAATGTAAGGCAAACTGAACCCAATGTACCATTGAATGGAAAAGGTATGAAACTAGTAGATACAGCTGTCAGCAGCTGTGAGCAGCATTTTAGGTATAACTTTAGACGCAAAACTACAGTAGGGCCCTCATATTGATGGGTTGACCGACAGACTCAGTTCAGCAGCATTTGCAGTAAGTAAGATAAGACAATTTTCAGACGAAAACACAGCAAGGCTTGTATATTTTAGTTACTTCCACAGTATAATGTCCTATGGCATTCTACTGTGGTGAAATGCTGCCGATCTAAATACTATATTTGTGCTGCAGAAGCGAGCTGTTCGGGCAATCTATAAGCTGGCCCCCAACACGTCATTAAGAGAGAAGTTTAAAGAAACTGGAATCTTAACTGTAGCTTCTCAGTATGTTCTATCAAATGTATTATATGTTAAAAAAAATTTAAACCTATTAAAAAGAAAAGTGACAACCACAATAAAAATACCCGAAATAATCATAAGCTTGATGTACCAGTGACTAGACTTGGTAAAGTAAAGAATTCGTTTAAAGGCCAATGTATACGCCTATACAATAAGATCCCAGAAAGCGTTAAAAAAATTTCAGTTAATAAATTTAAAAAAGTAGTTAAAGAACGTTAGTGTACTAAAGCCTATTATAAAGTTAATGATTTTATGAATGATAGCACACCTTGGGAATGAGGTGGCCCCCTCCATGGCTACTTCAAAATTACATATATTATTGTACTCTTGTTATGTATGTATCTTGTGATGTATGTTATGTATCGGTGGTAGGCATCAGCCATCATGTAGATCGACGTTCAGAAAGTGTATAAAAATACCTATTTGAATTAAAAAATTGACTTTGACTTTGATATGAGAGATGCTTAACATAGATACGTCTCCTATATAGCCTTTTGGCTAACTAAAATAATCTAACTAGATAGGCTGTGATTGTGACATCTGTCAATAAGACATTGACATTTCTACTTTTTATTACTACTTAATTGTGCAACAAACGTATGCTTATTACTTAGGCAAGTATAAAGCACTATGAAAAGACAAAGAACTTTATCGCATATACTGCAAATTACCATAATGGAACATGTGTGTTAATTGAAACGTGTTAACACAATTACCCGCGGACAAAATAAATCATCTGCTGCTTGTTATTTACAGCACCTGCAGCTGTTAAAAGACAATATTAATTAGTCGTATTTGATTAATACACAATAATTTACTTAGGGCCTGTTTCACAATCTGTCTCTGTCACTCGATATAAAATAGGCAGTGACAACTTCTCAATAAGCTATCCGTCACAATATAATAGAAGATTTTGAAACAGGCCCTTTGATTAATATCATTGTCTACCTTCCCGCAAGGTCAATCAGAGTAAGGACCCGAGCTCACATGCGCACTACGGTAGAGACACTAGAGTCAGAGTTTGTAAGGCTGGTGACAAATTAGTGGCAATCCAAATGCGGTGGAGACACCATTTGCTGTCCTAGGAGCTGGTTGCCCGAAAACCACAGATTAAATAAAGATGAACAGATAAACAGCTACATAGTTAACTTTCGATTTGATTACACTACAAGCATACGGTGTGTCCACGATTGTGTGGAAAAATTGTGGGCCGTTGAAAAGGACGTCAAAATTTTCTAATTTGGATGGATTTTAACCATTCTATAAGAGCTGTTACTACTACTGTCTGTACGAAAGTATATATTTTCTACTCTGTGCTAAAACTATGCATTGCAGAAATACTTGGAACATTGATTTCCTATAATGTGAAATGTAAAAAAATGTGAAGCTACAGTAATTGCTAATCTAAAATTTTAGTTAAAATCCCACGGTCGAATGAAAATTATGCAGGAGTTTTATTATGTAAATGATATTAAATAAGTAAACGCCTACATAACATTTTCAGCTGTCTTTCGAGGATGTCCACTAAAAATTAAAGGTAGGTAGTTACTTTTTTGAAATGTATTATATTTATATGCATATATCTAATGAATAATAACTATTATTTTAAAGTAAATTTACAATATAAATAATTTTATACAGGTAACAATATACTACTAATTGCTAATTTATATAGGCTATCAATGCGAAATATGAGCAAAATCGCAGGTTGAAACCAATACATTATATATTATCAAAGTACAGAAACGAAACATTCAAACAGCCCTACGAATTAATAAATATATTATAATAAATATCAGCTTTCTTGTTATCATTAATGTATCATGTATTGATAAAGGCGTTGGCTGCTTCGATTTCCTTTCTTTCCGTATTGATACCATGTTATATGCATGAGGCGCCTGTGCATTTTGATATGGTACTCACACTGATCTACAATTTAAATATTTTTCTAACAAAGTAATGAAAATTATTTCCAGTTGTTATTACCTTATCTATGAACATAAAGCTTCCGTTAGCAAAAAATAGTTATCTAATTTTAAGCAAAAAAATAAGATCAAGATTTTGTACAAACTTTTGGTGTATTTCTACATACAACATAATCTCTACTTTGTAGAATATAGAGCCTTACGAAATGATCTTCATAGGTTCCTTGCAGTAATTTTTAATTAAAATCTTTCATAATGATGATGAGTGATGTAATAAACCAAGTAGATAATATTTGGTCTGTTAAAGAAGGTGAGATTTAAATGTTTACTAAACTACTGGTCGATCATATTATCTACCATGAACTATTCACACAAACATTCCAGTAGAACGAGATATGTTACGAGCACAGCAGTGGCAAACCTTTTTCTCGTACCTGTCAAACCTGCGCGTTTCCTGGTTCCTGAAAGGCGGAAAGCAGGAAGGAAATCGGCCCTGTCGCGTAACAGATTCATTCCTAATCGATCCACGGAACTCGCTGGTTCCCGATCGGTAATTAGTAAGAAATTGAGGTATAAGGTGTGGCATTCATATCACTCATTTACTCATCCAAATTTTAAGAGCTAGGCTCTTGTCGGTAGAGTAATCGCCATATTTCTCGGTCCTTTACTCTTGACCTCTGGATACGACACACCATTAACCTTATAGGGGGTCGAAAATTTGACTTTGCAGTAGTCGGGTAAAAAATCACGTAGTCAGGCCTAGGTTAGTTGCAGTTATCTTCACTTAGCACTTTATTCCTTTCGCTTTCAGCTTCTGTATGCCCTTATCGTGCACGATCGCGCGTATTATGACAGCCGAGGTGGAGGCCGCCATGCTGGCCAATTCACTGCCACTGTATATTAAGTGCAAGTTTATACCTAATCCTATGCAAATTAATATTCTGTTATGTGTAGTATATAAGGGACCTACTTCTTAAACATTACAGTATTTTAACAACTATAAAAACTCCAACCCGACTACGTAAATTATATAGCCCATGTTACCCGGGCTATTATTACGAATCTATTGACACCTCCTTTATTAAAATCGGATCAATAGTTTAGGCGCTGAAACATACTACCATACATACATTGGCTGCCAAAATCATTACCCTTTTTTTGGCTTTGCCGAAGTCGGGTAAAACGAGGATGCTTAAGCATTTATCGTATCAAAGCATTTCAATTCACTGCTTTAATTGTTAAAATACTAGCTGACGCGACCGGCGTTGTTCTGTCTTAACTATGAACAGGAATTAATAAATAACTAAATTAGAAATTAACGAATATAAGTACTGTAGACTTTTGTATTAAACTTATTTTTCAGTCTATTTTGGATGTAGGATAGATGAATGGATGTTTGTTACTCTTTCACGCAAAAACTACTGAACGGATGAAACTGCACGTTGAAATTTGGTATGGTAGTAGTTTAAGCACTGGATTAAGCAGTTTATCCCGTTAGAAAGCAATTTTATCCCGAAAAAGTACAGTGTTCCCGTGGGATACTGTATTTACGCGGGCGGAGCCGCGGCCAAGAGCTAGTGACAAATAAGGTGGTGTGTATGCGCAAGAGCTTTATACTATTTTATCACAAGGCCAGCCTGTACCTAGTTAGTGCCTGAAGTTTATCACCAGTTACCGTCAGTTCGTCAGTTCGTCATAACGCCTGGCACTTAAATAGGGTTATGTAATGGTGCAGCTAAGACTATAATTTGTTTGTCTACTAACTATATTTTGTCTTGACTGTACAATAAAAATAAGATTCGGAGAAAATATCTGTTACTAAGTTTTGTCTGCTAAGTAAAAAGTTAAGTACAAGTTAAGTACTAGCTTAATTTTGCTCTGAACTTTAACTATGGAGATGTTAGATTTATTGAAAGCTTATTCAGCTATTAACGCAATGCTAAATATAATAAAAATTTCCTCTTTTCTTTTCATTCATCCATTCGATAATTTTATTCGATAAATTTTGTTAAGTACTTCTGTAAAAATTTACTAATAACATTGAAGAAAAGCAGGCCCTAATCTTTTACCAGATTTCCAAATAAAGGTATATTTAAACTTTATATTCCTATTTCCAATTTAGCTCTAAAGATGCTGAGGGCATCACGTAAGAGCGAGAAGGTATGGCTTCTCTAATAGGCGAACTGGGAAGCGATCGGCGTATTCGTAGGACTGGTCCTATAAATAAGATTCCAGTGTTTCTTAAGCTGTTGGCATTTTTTTCCAAATAATAAGTAGATACTATCCTACTACTATTATAAATGTGAAAGTTTATGAGGATGGATGGATCATGGATGGATGGATGATTGTTACTCTTTCACGCAAAAACTATAGAACTGATTTGATAAAAATTGATATTGTAGTAGTTTTGGCTCTGGGTTAAAACATAGGCTATATTTCCCGAATCCCGAAATAGTGCAGTGTTCCCGTGGGATTCTGTGTTTACGCGGGCGGAGCAAAAGCTAATATTTTTATATTATGTTTTCTACTAATTAGTAATTAGTTTCGTCGGTAATTCAATACTTACCTAAAATGTTCATAATACTCGTGCTGAAGTGTTTAAATGTTTTACGGTTTTTTTATGAAAAGATTTTATAACATTTTATTAAAAGATTAAGCTACTTTTTTTAAAAGATATATCTATTTAGGAATTTAAAAGGAGTCATCAAAGTTTTATCACCCAATAAACGTTCATAATTTTATAGATTGCTCCAACTTTGTTACACTGCGGAAGTCTGCATACCTTATATTATGTACCTACTTTTACTACGGAATTTGTAAACAGATGATATATTACAAATTTTAGGTAATATTTTGTCCGTAATGAAAATTACGTCATACAACTTTTATAATAAGCTGTTTGTTGATATAGAATTCATATTCGATACGATCACAATTCACAACATTGCTTTACATCACAAAATTATTTCGTCGGCCTCTGTGGCTCAGTGCTAAGTGCGTTGGTGCTCAAGCCGGAGGTGGCGGGTTCGAATCCTGCCGAGGGAACAAAAAGTTTTCAATGTTCCTGGGTCATGGTTTTTTTATGTGTATTAAATATGTTTATAGTAAAAATCTTAAATATATTATATGCAGTATAAAGGTATTAAATATATACCTACTTCCCGTTGTCTGGTCCGCGTAACACAAGTTCTTTGGATACTTACCACAGGGCTATACTGACGTGGTGTGAAGCGTTCACAGATATTATTATATATATTAATGCACAGGAGTACATATAATATAAACTCCCCACAACAATTTTCGGTGACGGTGGCCGGATTCATTGAAACCAGGCCAGTTATGCAGGAGTAATTTTATAGTGCCCAGGTGGTACGCAGTACACAAGAGAACTCTCTCTTCCTTTACTCTCAGAATCTAGTGGGACGGATGATCGACACGACTGGCGAAAGATCAGGCGCAGGATCGAAATTTTACATGCCCATCCAACGCATGGATCACCTTTTCTTGTCAGACAATCAGGTGATCAGCCTGCATTGTCCTAACCAAACTTGGAACCAATATTTATTGTTGTCCCAGTGCGGGAATCGAACCCACAACTTCCGAGTCGAGAGCCAAGGTCTAACCACTATATCACGGAGGCTGTTATACGGAGTACATATTATAGTCATAAAGGATTATGACTACATTATGCACAATGTCTGTATCTATATCTGTGTGCATAAGTCCACAACGCCATGACTATAGCTACCTGCGAGCATGTGCAAGCACAATAATATTACGGTTTATAATAATATTCTCAAATATGATTTTTTTGCCATTAGTGCGGGGCTTATTGAGAATTGAGACTGACAAAGGGTTTGCAGTAATATACTCGTATATAATTATTTAAGGCCAAACAGGTCAAACTAAAAATCCCTGAAGGCAACCCTGTTACAAAATCATTAACTTACCTAACTCAGCACCCACCACAGTTTGAGTGCAGCTGCGTTCTGCACAAGTGTGCGGTATTCACTTGCATCTCGAGTGCAACGTGCACCCATACACCTGCAGTGCCACGCTCCACCACCCCCGTATATAAGCTATCTCATACTATCCTTGAACCTCATTTCACCAGCTCAGTGTAATTAGTGCAGTGCAGTGTACAATGTGAACACTTTCCTTCGTAAACTGTGATTGTGCAATGAAAATGAAAGCCATGGTAAGCAATGGTCTATTCACAAATAAAAAATGCCGGATGGTTTGTGATGATTATTAGAATATTAATATACGGGAGGAGAGGAACACTTGATCCTCATGGGAGACTATGTACACTCAATTTACAGAGTGTGGGTAAAACCTACTTTTACACTGGCTCGGTAGTATACGATACCAGCAAACTTTTCCAAGTGAGTAGAATCGTCAGATATCGTGGAACTTTTTTTAATGGTGGACGAAAACTGTCTTTAGTTTTAGTAGACAAATTAGTATTTTTTTCAATGATATTCTGTTGATTGTTGCAGATTCTTGTAGCCAGATAAATTCCTCGCATTTCAGTGCCAAAACTTTATAATATGACCTATATGTTGGAAATTAGGACTAAAAAACACCCCTCTTTTGTTTTTTCAAGTGTCCTCATTTTCCCCTATATTTAGGGGAAAATGAATGATTTCGCAGTTCAAAAATAGGTTCAAAAATAGGTACATTAATTAATAAACTGTTGTTAAAGTCACAATGATGTAAGACGTAGAGATTTACTCTACATAGTTCATTTGTAGTACGTGTGTCGAGTTGCAAGTTGCAACCGTTGCCCTCCAGATTTTAATGGGTACTTAATTAGCACTTTACAGATTAAGAGAGGAAGGAAGGAATTCGTCTCCTAAAGGGTGAAATGGAGGTCCAAAGTTTGCAGAGTAAAATATCAACAACTTAACGTATTGCTTTGAATTTTGACATGCAGATTTAAGACATCCATTATTTAAAAGGATTTTTAGAAATTTATCACCCACGAGTGTGCAATCATGGTGATCTACGCGGACGAAGTCGCGTCCAAATGCTAGCACATATATATTTTATCAGTAACTATCTAAATTATTATTGTTAAGCACTACGTTATTAGGTATTCTTGTATTGTTTTGCCATCGAAATAAAAAATCGATAAACACATTTCACCATCAAGAGTGCCATAAGTATAGTGTGTCGACATAACGAAGTTTTTCTAATTTATGCATGTTTATTAAACTTCGATTATAGCAAACACATAAATTTACATTTCGTAGTCCCAAATGGCTACTAATTTATTCCAACTGTTAAGTAACTAAACATTAATTAGGAATAAAAAGCATTTTTTATAAATAGTCCGTAACACTTTTCTTGTCAGGGTGGACAAGAAAAGTGTTACATCAAAAGATACATTTTTATAGATTTGTTTACTTTAGTAATAGATATAGAAATATACATTTGATTTATTACAAAATTATATTTTCTGTGACAAAGTGGTTGGCAGAAACAGAAGCTGCCACTGCAAGAATATTGACAGTATCATTTCTTTGTTCTTTAGTCAAGTTTGAACTATTATTTGATAAGTTACTAAATGCGAACAGTTTTATTAATTTACTGTTATTTTACCTCTCTAAATTCTCGACCTTCTAAAGGTTAAAAAAAATATTTTAAGATAAAACAAACATAATTATCTACCTATAATATTAATAAATAATAATATATCAAAAGGAAATATAAAAAAAAATACATGACAAAATTTATTGAGTCAATTTAAAGTAAACGACATATTGTTTGTAAAAATTGGCATTTTAAGAATTAATTGCTTATTTATGTAACGCTATTATTTGTATAAAATGTACACATTAAAATATATAGTCTTTCTTTACAATTTTTATCATAAATTTTACGTGATAAATGTAACAACTCCCACACTAGTTGTTGAGGGTGTAGGTCACTCATAAGTCAACGTCCGTCTAGACGTGCCTCTGTGGCCTAGTGGTAAATTGCTTGGGCTTGATTGATTGAAACGGTTCGATCCCGCGTGTGGGCATTTACCACTGACAAATGAGATTTTGCACCACTCAGTTTACGGATTTTAAAAAGGTAAAGGAAAACACCATGGCATTTGCGTGTTAAGCTAAAAATCTTCGAAGGCTCGTGGAGTCTGCCTACTCGTTATTTAGCTAGGAAATATTAGCCCCGGAAGTGGGCGACAGGACAACGACTAGCGGGTCAGCTAGAGTTACGCGGTCACTCGCTTATCATGATTATATTAATAGGTGGAGCAAAAACTGTCAGTGCAGTTTTACGAGAATTGTGCGATCGGAGGAGTATGACATTTGGCACAGTTAAAGTTTATGTGCTCCATCACAGGTGTGCAGAAAGCTAGTATTTTTTGAATAATGCTTATCCATAAAATTTATAATTTTTCTTAGGTTACACCCACCCTCCCTCCCTTGTTACACCCTCACCACACACTTGGTTTGTATAATAACAGTAGGTTTGACACAATGGTCAATCTTTCTTTCACATTCCATAGACAACATTTACATATTACTGAGTATCGTATCTACGATACTCAGTAATATGTAAGGATGCATGATGCATGCAGATGCAAAAGAACCCTGAAAATTTCGGAACCTTAAAAGTCAAAATATAAATTACTAGCTGTTGCCCGCGGCTCCGCCCGCGTAAATATACAATCGGATATCCCGCGGGAATGCTGTACTTTTCCGGGATAAAAAGTAGCCTATGTTTTAATCCACAGTCTAATCAACTACCGTACCAAATTTCATCAAAATCCATTCAGTAGTTTTCGCGTTAAAGCGTAACAAACAAACTTACATTCACATATTTTATAATATCAGTAGGGATGGTGGAATTTCCACGACAGAGCGACCTCCTGTTTTTATAAACAGACAAGCTAACAAAATACTACTTGATGGTTCGTAAACAGCTGGTGTCGCAAAACCAATTGACTTTTGTATTACGAGCTATCATCGAGATCAAACGCGGAGTATAAATCAAAAGAAATTTGAATAATTGCATAACGACAGACACCGAACGAGTTGGCGGCCAGATTTGCATTCATTAACAATTTAAAACCTTAGGGAAATTCAATATGTCGCTATGTTACAGGCAGTGGAAACAAAAGGCAGAATATATTATTTCCGAATCTTCTAGTAACTTTTTCGCATTGATAGATCAATATAATTATAATTCATTATTATTTTGAACTTTAGACTGTTGTATTCCCTAGATATGTAACATCAGCTACAATCTCAAACGAATCCAAAAACATGAATAATGTTTAATCAAAAAGATGCAGAGTATAAATAATATGTGTGTTTCATTTAGACCAGAAATATAAAACATTCATTGTTTTCTCAATGTTACTTTTTACTAGATACATTAATAATATTCTGCTTAGGAAAACAAATTTGAAAGAATTCTAAACTTAATGTGATTATTTGTTTAAAAGAATTCATGCATATCTTGGCCTAGAATAACGGAAGCTAGTGTTAGTCCTGTAAAATCTGGAAAGAAAGATTTTCTTTTACGCTCAAGCGAGCACGATCAAGTATGTTACGAAATAATATAAATAGCAGCAACTTAACAACTTAATTATATAGTGTGTGTCGTCTTGAGGTTAATACGTACAATTTTAATGACAAAAAAAAATTACGATTCAAATGTATTTTTTTTTTAGTTTTTTTTTCTAAAACTATTTTTTAATTATTCAATAATGTATAAAATATTATTGGATATAAAATAAGATTCTTTTGATGTTTGTATGTCAAAAACAAAATTATTTATTTAATTTTATTCAACGGAAGGTAGTAACCAAAACATCAAAATATATTCAATTGCGTGGGTTCCGAACTACAAAGAGTGTTTTGTCGATAAAATTAAATCTAAAATATCTGCTGCTAAAATCTCTTAGCCTCGAGACGACTCATACTGTATGTATTATTGCAACATTTTTGATATATTTTACAACAGCTTTTGAGAATAATCTTATAAGTCACATTAACCTGAAATCTGCTCACGGACAGCATCACAGGCGATTTAAACTCGATATAATAAACATTTACGAAAATTAAATTTCCACTGCAACATCTGATTGGTTATAAATGGAAATAATAATTAATGAATTAAGAATTCACTTTTGCGTAACAAGTGACAGATCTAGTATAGAGCCGAAGCTCAACGAAATCGCTATATTATCGACACAACAACTTAACGGTTTTTAATTTTTATTGCTATGATCGTTGTTTTATTTATCGGTGGTTATTAAACAATATTTTTGTTGAAGTCTTTAACATTGGTTTAAAAGCAAATTGGGTTTTAAAATTAAATAAAAAAACTATTCAAAGTCACGAAAAAATATAAAAAAAAACGTGTTAAGGAGTTCTATTCGCATCTGTCTCATTTAGTATGTATTTACCTACTTTAAAATATTATATAAATTATTGGTTATTTATTGGAGTTTACTCCTTAAGAATCGATTTTCATATAAGGCCCCCGGTATGAAAAAAATATGAGGAGTAAAATCTACTGAGAACGAATGACCTCGTTACGTTTTCGTGCGCAACCTATTCTGCGCACCTGTCACTTTTTTCACATGGCGCGAATTTTTGAACTCAAATCGATCGCTAAAGTTTATTATTATCTGGGTAACCATAAGACTTGTAAGTAGTAAGAATTTTCTTATGAAAAATACTTACAAATTACCTAGTCATTCGCTTAATATTATCTACCAACTAATAGTGATATAGAACTTTTGCAAAGGTAGCCGATTAAAAACTCTTGCTGCTGTTACATCTCTCGGTTGTAGTTCAAATTTCATTCGTTTTTATGGTTATTTCATGGTATGGCCTCACCAAATATATATTTTTGTATTAATTAAGGTGCCAAATTAATCGATTTAGTAAAATATAAAGTGGAACTAGGCGCTTGTGAAATGGGTGTTATATCGATTTATAGATATTTTAAAATTTAAGATTATATAATTAGGTTTTTTCGTAAAGATATTTGAAGACGAAAGCCTGCTACCGAATGGCTAAGCTTTTCATGCGAATATTTAGTTTCCTTAGGCTCGATTTTTCTCTATGTTTTCCTTCATATTTTATGTGTCCGTATAAATATAGGTAAAACTCATTGGTGCCTGCACCCCAGAACTAAATCTGGACGAATCCTCTTGCTCTTAATAGAATATGTATATAAATATTATAAATGCGATTTAAACTAAAACATAAAATGAATTAATTAACAAAATTTCAAATATAAAGTGTGAAAAAGACAAATCATCTGACACGAAATCTAAAGTCTAAATTATAACTTATATGGAAAAATAACTTGTCTGATCTAGCGTTACGTGCTTGCGTAAGAGCACCTTGTCGTAAATTATGAGGTTTATGATATATGTAGCCATAAATTGCAGTGGAATAGTTTCCTTCAATTTTATTTTACTTCTCAGCAGAAGTAAAATTATTTGAAGATTTCATTCTTATCCAAAAATCTGTGTTAACATATTTTCAGAAAGCACATTTAATATTAATATTTTAATAGCTTCTACCCGTGGCTCCGCGCGCGTAAATACAGTATCCCGCAGGAACACAGTACTTTTGCGGGTAGAAAAAAAGCCTATGTGTACGTATGTGTTAATCCAGAGCTCAAACTACTACCATTCTAAATTTCATGAAAATACATTCAGTGGAAAAAGTAACAAACCTTCCATCGATCCATATCCATCGATCAATAATGAAAGTAGCAATAATACCTAAATAGTAACAATATAATGAAGTTACTATGTTACAATAATATATAATTAGTATTTTGATCATTAGCTGATTGTGAAATACAACCAATAAAATACATTTAGGGCCTGTTCCACAGTAGATTAATAAGCATCGAATAGCTTATCCGAAAGTTTTGACGCTGCTTACTTTATATCGAGCAATAAAGACAAAATATGCAGTTAAGCTATCTGACACTTATTAGAAGACTAGCTTCTTCCCTCCTGCGTAAATATAGAATCCCACGAGAATACTGTACTTTTTCGTGATAAAAAGTAGCCTATGTTTTAATCCAGAGCCTAAACTACTACCATACCACTAATTTAATCGAAATTCGTACTGTAGTTTTTGCGTGAAAGAGTAACAAACATACATCCATTATCCTCACAAACTTTCACATTTATAAAAGTAGTAGGATTGGGAAACAGGCCCTTAGGGATTTTCTAATAGATTAAATCTATAGTTCAGAAGTCAATACATAATTACCCCGTGCATCTAAAACGCATAATACTACACATTCTTACGTAACACTCCCACGGTTTATGTTTATGTAATCTCATGAGTTATTGAAAGCTAGCTTTCAGCGCTCCTGACAGTAACCTAGGGTCAGTGAAAACCAACAGGTCTGTCGCATGACCTATGGAACCGGATGAGCTAGGTATGAGTAAAAGGGTCTTCATTGCTCTCTAATAGAAACTTTGAAAGAAATGTGGCTTCGTATGGTGCATTATTTTAAATCAGCTGTTAGTGCAAAAAATGTTTAAGGTGAATTATTTGACAGAAATAGAATCAAATAATATTAATTTTACTAAGTTTGAAGTATTTATGAATAAAAAACTTATTCTTACACTCAATTTTAGATTTAATTAATTTTTGAAGCTTCCTTTGACTTACAATTTACGTATGGATTTCAACAATAAAATCTATAATATTATAAATTTGAAAGATTGCTAGGATGGATGGATGGATGTTTGTTACTCTTTCACGTAAAAACAACTGAACAGATTTTGATGAAACTTGATATGACAGTTGTTTGAGCGCTGGAATAATATGCGATAAAAAGTAGACTCTACTTTTTATCCCGAAATAGTACTGTGTTCCCGTGGGATACTGTATTTACGCGGGCGGAGCCCCAGGCTAAGGCTAGTAACAAAAATAATTTATTAACAACGCATCAAGAGTTATTAGGTAAGTATTAGTCGAAAAAACGAAATCACCATAAAGTATAAATATAAAATTGAAATTTGTGAAAGTAATATCATACTAATGTGTGTAATATAATACTTGAGAGCAAATATTACAAATAATTATAATTATACACTTAATATTATGTTATTAATTATATCATAACATTATAAAGCTCGTCGTCTATCAGCTTGTGTCATCTTGTTCTAATTTTTTATGTTTCGGTAGCATTGCATAAAACTGACAGATTTCTATTAAGATTATTTTGTATATTGTGATAAATTGTGCTCAATATATTAACACTGAAAGATATGTAGATTACATAATATTAATTGACTTTTCTTTTGTGTCAGTCACACTCACGGTAACTTCAACATAGGCGTTGTCTAAAAAATTTGTATACAGTAAATGCTTAAAGATGTTCAATTTATAGGCGACATTTAATTTTTATTATATTCTTTGCATACTTGAAAGTTAAATCTACACTATTGCAAACCGCCTAACGAAGAATTAGAGAGAGCTCTACAACCAAAACATATTTTCCCCAGCTTACTCCCTACTACTAACAAACAATAAATAATATTTGTTGAAGGTAATAAGATAAATTAAGTACTTAGTGGGGTTTAACCTTCCGTTCATCGCACGCCCTTTCGCCAAAGCTCGTGGAAAGCTGATGCGCTGAGCTTTTGAACTTTGACTTTCATTGTTTCACTTCCTTAAGAGCTTAATGCGCCAATGAAAGCTATCGCAACTAGTTATTACCTTATGATCTCTTCATATAAACTTTATATGCGTTTAGCGTATTGTTACTGTAATGGTGTATACTTTTTTATATCTTACTAATATTATAAATGTGAAAATTTGTGAGGATGGATGGATTTATGGATGGATGGATGGATGTTTGATACTCCTTCATACAAAAACTACTGAACGGATTTTGATGAAATTTGATATGGTAGTAGTTTGTGCTCTCGCTTAAAACGTAGGCTACATTTTATCCCGAAAAAGTACAGTTTTCCCGTGGGATACTGTATTTACGCGGACGGAGCCGCGACCAACAGCTAGTTTTAAAATAAATTGTAAATAATAGTGTTATGGTGTACACACTCGTTTTTTATTATAATAAATAATTTATTTATTTGTTAACATATTATAAGTTTTAATAGTAATGAAACTTAACTCAGATTTGACTCAGTTAATCATTTTTACTAATCAGTATTTTAATGTAGTTAGTAGAGTATACGAATTCACTAAACTATATCAAACAAATAGTAAGTAAAAAGTAAATTAAATAAGTAAATTAAATATTTCTGTTTCAGATACGGGTGATATTTATTATCCTTCTCTTCCAAAAATCATACTGTCAAGATGGATACAGCGAGCAAGATATACTGCGCTACCAGCAGATGGCTGCCAGTGATGTCCATGACCCAGTTACTGGGTACAGCAACTTAGGCCAAAAAGATTACAGCCACCTATACAACTCCGGCAGCCAACAATACCACGTCACTGAAGATGCAAACAAAAACGAAGATTACAATCGACACGAGCGCAGAAGCAGAAAAGTATACAGAATAAAAAATCCATTCCAACAAACAGAAGACAATGAGAAGCAGGAGACTTCTCAAGATATAGATACGAGTGCTAGTAACCAATACGCAGCGATACAATACTCGCTCCCACCGGAACAGTTTCTAGCGCAGATGAAAGCAGAAGGTCAGTACCAGCAGTACTCGACGCCGTCCCCAGCCCCATCGTACACTGCAACGCCACAGCCATACCAATATTCCACCGTCTTAGCCTCAGGCTATGATAATAATCCTCAACCTAGTTATAATACTAGAGCTGAATCAAGAACATATGCCCCTACCTACAACAACAACAATTTCCAATACAACGGAAATCAATACAGTCAAGATGTAGTAGCCAGTACGCCTATACCCACTTATATATCAACGGCTCTACCCAATAACCAATATCTTGGTACACCAGCAAATACTTACCTATCAAGCCCTGCAACAGTATACCTGTCTAGCCCTCAAAGTATACAGCAATATGTTTCTTCTCCTGTATCTTTTGACTACAACAATAACAGAGTTTCAACTATTGGAAGTGATTCCTTAAATTATCCCAGCGAGGCAAATAAAAGGATTCAAATAGACCACTATGATAACTCTGGCAATATAATCAGATACCCAAATAACGTACAGGATCAGTATCAGAATGAATTTTCGTCATCAACAATTACACCAATTGCTTCATATTATGACAATAAGCAAGAATCTTATATTAGTGGAAATATTGATAACCAAGCTCAATACAACAATTTAAGATTTAACACAATTCAACAGAGTAGTAAACAAGACTCAAATATCGATAGCTTAAATAGCGACACTCACAGAATTGGTAGCATGCCCGCCGCAAATAATGTGTATTTAAATTTCGTTAAACCGGATTACCAGATTTTAAATAATTATAAAAACCGAAATCTCGAACAAGAATCACCAAGTTCGACTCCATCTTACTCTAATGGGGATTATGGTTGGAAACTTTCTGATAAAAGATCAAATTATGCTCCAGAATCAACAACCCCAGCGAACAAATTCCACTATCAAATACACAGTGTGCAACCAGATACCGGAGCTTTTAGCCAAGTTAGTTTTCAAATGGAAGCAGGTAAAGATTATGGATATGATCAGACACCCAGGCCCTCGAACAACAAAATCGATCCGGAAGAGTTTGCCAAGGCCGCAGCGAAAGCTCATGAAAATTACAAGCAAACGCTGAAAGCTACTAGCTATGCATCAAATTCACAGTATAATAGTAATTATTTTGCTAACAACCCATATTTGAATTCATACTTTGTACAATCTAACAAACAGAAGCAAACGTATGACGACGTTTCTAACCAAAATAATAACCAGAACTCACCATATGATTTAGTTACTGCTTCACCATTATATTACACAAGCCCTCGAGAAAACTTATTTGATACCAAACAAAAGTTACCATTTGATCACGATAAAGCTTTAAAGAACATAGTTCCAATAGATGTATCAAATGTGGTACCACAACAAAATGGATTAGTTAGAGTCAATTCGATATCTGATTCATTAAATAAACTTAATTTATACAATATTGGAAAAGATCATAGCGATGCTATTCAACAGTCGACTCCAGCAAATGACGCTATTTATTATAAAGATAAAAACTCTTTCTACAGTTTAAATTTAAAACCTAAACCAGAGTATTATGAATTAGACAGACTTAAACAACCCGATACAGTATCAACATATTATGGTAAAGAACAAGGTCTTGATTCTCTTTATAATAATGGAATTTATTCTACTAATAAACGATATGTTGATCAACGCAATGGTAATCAAAATCAAGTTTCGTATAGTAACCAAGACAACGCTATATCTTCAGCAAATAATATTCAACAAAGCTTACATAGACCCAGCCAACAGTCCGATGTGTCAGGATTTTTAAAATTCAATGATATACCTCATAGACTAACTGAAGCTTACACAGCGGAGTCCCTTCGAATAAATAATAATAATAACTTCGACCAAAATAATTTACCAAATCCATTACCCTTACGGCTCAATCAAAATGTTGATAATCATCACCTAGATGTTGCTTCTGAAATTCTAAGTAAGCTTATGGGAAACAAGGTAAGCAATAGACCTGATTTTGACCAACAAGCTGCTCTAGCAACTATTAATGGGCTGAAAATAGCCAATCCTTATAACGTTGATCTTAGTTTAGTTGCTGATATGTTAAAAGGTAAATCAACCGTAGATGCTAGCCAACTATTTAATCTACGGGACAACTATGATAAGCCATCTATTCCTCTTAAATTTGATGTTTCTCAATTACAACAATTAAATAATTTTAAAAACGACAATCCATTGAGTTTGAGCAGTGCTCTAAGTGTCCTCGCAAATCCATATTATGACATTTATAATGGTGGCAGATTCCCTTACCAAGGCGTCAAATATTCACGTAGCGAAGAAGAAGCAGAAAATATTCCAATAGCAGATGCATCAAGCAATTTACCGATTGGTGCTGTTATAGATGAAGAAGAAACTGTACAAATTCCAGAAGAATCTAATATAAACGAACATCAGGAAGATAATAATCCAACAAATATAGAATCCGAAAAGCCAAGAGTTATATTAGATACAGAATCAAGATTAGCAAACAGTAGAGATAAACATTTTAACAGTCCATACTCAAATAGACAAACTCATGGAAGGAAGTATTCTAAAAACGAAGTCAACGAACCATATCCACTTTTAAAACCACCACCGCCGCTAAGGCAAACTCGCTTTGGTGATAAAAACAGACGGCGTTTACACAAGCATAAAATTCTAAGAGTCTTTAAAACTGAACCTCTTTTCGAAGCGGGTTCTTTTAACGTGGAAGAATTTAATTCAAGATCCGATACATCCCCTGAAAGAGACATAGAGATAGGAGGGACATTAACGTAAACTATAATAAACCATAATACATTTTATATTCTATAAAAATACACCATATTTATGAAAGTCACTTTCAACTAATATAATTCGACATAAAATTAACTAATTGTCAAGAAAAAGTTGTATGTTTTTTATAAATCTTGACAAAAACTCATGTGAATAAATTTGACTATAAAAGTAATTTACAATATATTTCCAAAATACGAGTAGGACAGCTAAAAGTCTCTGGTTAAAAAATACATACAATGTGCTACTTAAACAAATAGTATTTTTCTTCTCAAGTCAGTACAACCTTTATCTGTATTTCATAATAGATTTACATAAAATTGGCATTTATCCACTAAATAGTTTTGCATTGTAAATAGTTAAAGTAAGTAATTATTCAGTACGTTTAATGCTAGAAATACGAATAATATATTCACAAAAATACATGTAAGTTGTAAATATGTAATTGTAAGTTTATGTTAATTAATATAAAATAGATTTTAATTTGTATGTGATGAAATTTAGTAGCATTTTTGTGCTATACTTATTTAACCTTTCTTGTTATGATGTTACAAATAAATTGTGTTTTATAAGTATTTATTTTATTTAAGAACCTTGAGAACTGAATACCTATTCATCTGAATACAATTATTTATTATAGTAGATAATTATTTATTAAATTCGTTGTTAATAACTCAACTATTCTTGCTAAAGAAAGCAAAATTTACACCAAATTATTGTGTAAATATTTTATAATAAATCCATACATATTAATGCAAGGAAAATGTTCTTTAATCTCCCCTCATTGAACATGTATTTCTTATTTCAGTAGGTACTAAATATACGCATAAAAATTAATCACTAATATGACCAAAAGGTTTATAAAAATTACTTCTTTTATGACTTGTAAAATATTTTTCTCTCAAATTCTATTCGACATTGAACAGTTCATTTTCATCTGTGGGAGAGTCACGCTTCGGTGTGAATGGTCAAATCTCACAGAAAACCGGCATGAAATAAAACTTGCGTTGTGTTTCGCCGAGTGAGTGAGGTTATCAAAGGCCCAAGGGAGTTGGGGATCTAGATGACCAGGAATGCAAGTGCGCAACAACAGAGGAGAGTCCATGAGCGGCGGTAATCGCTTACCATCAGGCGATCTGTCTGCTCGTTTCCTAGTCTATTTCATTGCAAAAAATCTTGATGGTAAGCGATTACAAGATATTCAGCTAATAAGTGAAAACAATATTAATTAGCCCAGGAGATAATGATCTGTGCTGTGGACTGTGGTGCGTGCGTCGTGTGATGTCACTCGTTTCACATTCCAGGGTTTCACTCGGTGGTAACGAACTAGGGTCAATGTTACTCTAATTCTGGTGTAATCCAAAACAGATGAGAATTTTGTTTTCGTTTTAATTTACGGTGAAGAAAAAAACAGTAATTTTTATTGAATGTTGGGAATTATTTTTTTTTTCTAATTATCATTGCAATAATTTAAATTGAGAGCTATGTATGATGAGTAATTTATACACTTGTTTATGTTTACGTTATAATTCTTTCCTGTTGTTTTGTATTAATTTTAAAATAATACTATTCCGACGAGCTGTGTACGCGTGGATGTCTTTGTTAAATACAATTTTATTCGTTTGTTGAGTAGTTTTCTAACTAAAGTAATACATTTTATTCCTTTATTTATTAGGTACATAACGTATTGATTGTATGAATTTGTAAGAAATCTGTTTTAATAAAACATTTTTTTATTTACTCAATATAGCAACGGATATATATAAAGTTTTTATTTGCATAGAATGTAGGTATAACAAATAGATGTTACAATTTTTTTGGAGTCTTATACATTCCACCTAACGGCATGCAAAAATTTCACAATTAAATTAATGAAAATTATTACTGGTACCAGAAAACAAAGGTTGCTTTACTTATATCTCGTTCAATTATTTTAAATTACATATTTATATTACTTATGATAACATTTTTAAGGTAATAATAATTCACAATTACAAACAAAATAATTATAAATATAACTCATAGTCCGAATGTATCAATAATGAAATAAAAAAAACTATCAGGATACGACATGTCTGACAAAGAATATGTTATAACATAAAACATTGGGCCTACAAACGTGGCATTTTATCAGATACGTGAACAATTTAATATTGTTACAGAAATATAATTTAACAGTCAAGAAATACAAAATTTATAATCGCATAAACTCGGCGAACGATTCGCAGGATAAAGACAAGCTCAAATGGATAATGGTCGAGTCAAAGTCCCATTATTCAAACACTAGATCAATTTCCCGTGGTGCATACAACAAAGGTATTTCATAGTATATTACAACTGCATAATTACAAGTTAATTAATGCCGACCAAGCTAGTTTTTTTCTGTTTTCAGCATCCGAACCGAGGGACATCAACTTGTTACAGGTGAGGCTACAAAATAATGTGTCCCACATAAGTAAATAGTAATATAATATGTGTCACATAATTGAGTCAAAATAATTATTCAGAAGGTCGATACTGCTAATTAAATCCTGCAATAATACAGTTACGATCCAGTCCCGATAGATATGATAAAACTGTAAAATGGTATTCTCATAAACGTCAAACCAACGTCAAGCCCGTTTTGATTAGTCCAAAAGACGATTAGTTAATAATTCAATAGAAGTAAAATGAATGTGTAAGTTAATTACGAGTTTTGGGGTTCTGGTGTTTGTACTGTGTAGCTATATATTAAAGATATATAGCTACAAAGTACTAACGCAACAGAAATGATGAGAAGTGCCAAGCATCGCGTGCAGACGTTTCGCTTTCTGAGTGCGAAATGTCTTCGCACTGTGTTCGATGTAGATGCTTACAATTTAATGTAATATAAATAAATATATTATGTTACATAAATTTTATTTATCATGATTTTACGGTCGATGCAGTCTTTTATTCATCATTTACCTCGAAGACAAAATAACTTTTTGAGTAGCAATTTTTTCAAAAATCTAATAAAATAAGTACCTAATTAGCTTACAAATATCATATTAAAATACTATATTATAATTTATTTTCGTGGTATCTTATACTTTATCTTGAAATATTTCAAGGTATTATTCAGTGTATACCGAATAGACCTAACCTTTTCTAGATGTTTATTGACAGTTAGATAATATCATGTTTCGGGAAGGTTTTATATACATCAACGAAAATAAAATTTAACTGTAGTATTTTCGTTTAACAATTCTACTCGTATCTGTGGAAGAAAATATACGAATACATCAATAAAATTACCTTCTCGTTAGTGTTAAAAGCTGGAGTTTTTATTAGTAAGCCAAAACTTACCGCTAGACATTACGTCGCGATATGCGTAAGGCAGACAGGCTGCACGCGATAATTTTATTACGCTTTTAAAATTAAAAGACGATACTGAAAAGTTGAAATTAATAAAATAATTTAACGTTAATTTTGTTACATAACTTTGTTATATAACTAAGCTTTGGGATAATATTGTTGCCCTAATGTTAGTGTGACCCAAATAATATGTTTCCCTCACGATTGTAACAATTTTTGAAAGTTATGTGTAGATTATATCATTTTTATAAATACAACAGTTAAAATATATTCGCTGGACATAAAATTACATTTAATCAAGTTGGTTGAGAGTATTGACTATATTGACAAACCTAACCTAACCTAAAAATATTATTGTGTATAATGGACATTGTTAAATTGATTTGTAGAAATAGCTGTAAGTTTTCCAAAGAAATAAAAAAATAAAAATGACCAATAAAAGAATTTGAATAATATGGTGCAAGATATAGCTGCCTAGCTATCAGATATGAATTTTACTTAAAAATACCCATTAAAATGTAAATTAACTGTGATACTATATATGATCAATAACATCTCAATCTTTCAAATTTTTACATGATAAACTATCGATTCTGGTTTTTTTTAAAAAAAAGGATAGAACACATTTTTTTTAAATGAACACTGTATATTTTTTTTGCACAAGCTTTCATATTTATAATAGTATAAATTTGAAAGATTGTGTAAAAAATACAGTGTTCCTGTGGGATATTATATTTACGCTAGCGGAGCCGCGGGAAAATTCTAGTGTATCATAAAAGGCTATCAAAGTTTTAGTATCATTTGATATGATAAGCGATATACCATTCGTTTCAGTAATAGCGCAACATGAAGCCAAGCCAAGCTCTCTTCAGCATCTAACTTGCCTAATATGTTTAACATCCCAAACTCGATCGCATCCATATTTAAAACATTAGGAAACAAAGTTACACATCATTTTATTAAGTAATATAAACTTGAATAAATTCATATCCGATAGAAAGAGACACGAAGACGGGTTCGCCGGCTTTCCTTGTCATTTGGTGGCCGAAGCCGAGCGCTATATAAATGTGGACGAATATTCAGATCAGCACAAACCGAGTTAGAAGCTTGTAGGCAAAACATCTCCATACTAGTAGGCAGCGATTAGCTAGATAGTATGACTACCATTGTAAGTAAAAATTTCGAATAAAAATATATCATAGAGAAAATCAAAACGAAACAAAAGGTTAACAATAACATTTTCGTTTACAGACTATATTGGCTACTGTAGCCATCCTTGCCGTTGGCTGTCACGGCGGGCTACTCCATGGACACGATCACCATGGACACCAGCACCACAACATCGACGAGATCCCCCACGGGGAATACAGTCTCCCATCACCGAAGATAACCAGGGTCTCCGCTCCGGGAGCCATCATCCACTCATCGAGCTTCGACCCCAGATCTTTCCCCCCTGGATCCCTCCCATCTGCGACATTCTCAGGAGAAGGCCTGATATCGGGCCAAGGACCTCATGGCCTCATCAGTGGCCCCGGAGTTGCCGGACTTCCGTTGGCTGAAGGTTCACTGGTAGCATCACCTTTACGCGCCGGACCCGGCTTAGCCACTGGCCCTGCCCTAGTCGGACATGCCCTACCTTCTGGTCCAGCTATCGTCGACCCCGGTCTAGGCGACCCCGCACTCGTCGGGCCCGGATTAGCCGGCCCACGTGTGACCACGAACTCGGTGCTCGCCTCCGCGGCCCTCCCCGGATCTGGCACTCTCATCGGAGGTGCGGGTCTCCCACCCGGCCCCAGGGCTCCAGTCATCGACTCCATCCACAATCTCGCCAGCAACAACGGCGCTCCCACTCAATACCGCGTGCGCGACGAGCCCTACCCAGTGGTCCGTGAGGTGACCCACAGAGTACCCGTGCCCCAGCCCTACCCGGTACCCCAGCCCTACAACGTGCCAGTGCCCCAACCCTACCCCGTCCAGGTGCCAGTCGTCAGGAACGTGCCATACCCCGTCGTCCAAATCCAGAGGGTGAACGTAGACAAGCCCGTGCCCTACCCAGTGGAGAAAATCGTCAACTACCCAGTCGAGAAGGTAGTGCAAGTACCAGTCGACCACCCCATCCATCACGAGAAGATCGTGGAGGTGCCAATTGTCAAGGTAGTCCAGGTGCCCGTGCACGTGGTGAAGAACTACCCCGTGCCGGTGGTGAGGACCGTCCACCATAAGCAAAACAGCCACGGCTGGTCCAAGTGGTAACTCACCCACATCCATCACATTGTAAATATACACCAGTGCTCATCTCGTGGCTGCAATGTCGGGTGATAAACTAAGTCATTAGTTAAGAGTATGAATTGTTGTTTCATCTGTTCTGTTTGTAAATAGTATTGTAAGTCTATACAAAATAAAATTACTTCCAAAGATTTATGTCTATATCTTCTGCACCTTGTTTGTGTTTAATTAGTATTACATTACAATTAACCTTTTATGCAAGAGAAAGAAATAAAGTATAAATTTTTGCCTGGTATAAACTATTTGAAAATATAGAGAGATTATACTTTCATAACAATAATAATAAATTAATAAAGTGTATTTTACTTTGATTTTATTAAAATAACTTTTAAATATATTTTTTTATTGCAAGACTGGACGATTTAATTGACTTCCTTTACTTTTTTGGTTGTTCTATGAATTATGAAGACTAAATTAAGCGTTTAATCCAATTTCATGTTAAAGAAAATAAAAGTAAGTAAATTAAATATAACCATTGAGGGCAATGTATTATGTAAGAAGCCTTAATCTTACAATATGATTGTTTTGATGACGATTATTATTATGAATGCTTCTTATTTTTAACATCATAATATGTTAATTATATGTAAATAAACAATGTAACTACAACACATTTTAGAACCCATCACGTAGTTTATATTAGTACAAAGTATTAAATAAAGGAAACTGAAGATTTTATTTCAATAATGGGCTAGGAATAAGAATTGTCTGGATCTACAGAGAATAAAAGTTTGGAAATGAACTTTTGGGGAATACAGCAAAAATAACACGGGTACACCGCGGTACTGTTGTTAGAAGATACTATTGGAGTTATGTACTTAGGTAGATATATATTTTTAATGTTTCTCTTGTACAAAATACTTTTAGTGAATATTATAATCATGTGCTTATCTTCACTAAAAGCAAGTTCCACCAAAATTTTATGAATTTGACTGAAGAAGAGTTTTATTAATAGATTCGTCTGGAAAATAAACTATTTTCGTAAGGACATATTAATGAAACTGTTTTTAATAAAAACATTAATCTATATTGAACATGTCGATATATCCGATGCTACATATAAATAAAATGATATGCTGCTGATAAGCTGATGCCTGAATAAAATATTATGATGACGTACAAATTGTTATATTAACACGATTGGAACATTTGGTCTTAGGCAACAGAAACAAAAGCTCCATATAAAATGATTTTATCTAAATCAGTTGCTCTCTACTACTACCTACTCTCTCTACTACCCTAGACCTAGATCCCTTTGCGTTAGCACTAGATCTACATTCACCTAGCTGTACAAATTCTCTAAAGATTAGACGCACACGTATCACAAAGTATTCCAAATATTATGTGCAGATTCTGACATGTGCGAACAGCTTTCGCCCAAACTTTCATCATTTTGCATTTAAATAAATTATAACGAAAATGCGGTTATACGATAGACAACAAATGTATGACATTAACACACATTTGAATAACTATAACGATATCGTCTTTATAGATATTTCGTAACTCGAAATTTGGGTTTATAGGTGTGACGCAACAGAGTCGGAAGTGACGAATATTCCACAACCGTCTGCCTGATTTCCCACCGGCGAAATTAGAACTAAACCAGTGTTTCATAAATTATAACAGCTGATCTGTGACGTAATCGAAAACCTCATAGGAATATATAGGTTAAATGTAAATTTTATAGGCAGTTACTAAAGACAGAAAGTTACCAAAAATCGAGTTTTTCGTGATGCAATTATTAAACCAGTTAGGCTTGTTACTTTTGTCGCTTCCAAAACTAGTGCTAATGCGAATTTCTATTTAGGTAAGAATAAGATCTGCAAGACATGAATTATTATAAGATGTAGTGTAGTCTAGATGATTCTGCAAAAAAATGTGTACTTATCTAAAGCTCTCTCATTTTTTTGTGCGCACAAAAGCTAAACAAAACTGATAAAGCTCATGACCAATGGTTGTCCTTGTTCAAAAATAGTCTTTGATATAAAAAATGATTTGCCTTAATATATATTTACATTTACATTATTTATTTTGTAGTTCACTTCACCATAGTATTTGAGTTTAAGTCCTGAATGAGCTGCATATTTAAATAGATATTAGTTAGTGTCTATGTAAAATATTGCATAGTTTAAATCTATAAAACAAGACTTTGAAATAATAACCAGAATAATCGAAATAATTCAGACCGACGCGAAATGATAAGCGGCGCGGCGCTGAATTTTCAAGATAGCTTTAGTATATTTTGTGTAGTGAATAAAGTTCCATTTTTAATAGCTATCTTAAAAATGCAGCGCCGTGTAGCGTCACGTATCGTCGCGGTGTGAACTGACCCTTTAGGGTCGAATGCATTTTAAATAATATTTAACGAATTATTTTTTAACACCTACTAATTAGAATACATAATATAAGTTTTGAGTTCTAAAGTCGTAAAACTCGTGCAAATTAATTATTTACAATGTTTCGGTAGTATAAGTAGTTAATATTAGTTTTTTAATTTTGTATGAATCACGCGTTTAACTTACCTCGGTTCTAAAACCTTTTTTGTAGGCACTCATAATTTTAAATTTTTCCTCGAGTACATAAACACTAAACTATTACAAAATTAGGAGATGCAATAACAATAAAATAATATTATATTAATACGTGAAACAAAAGGTTTTAAGAGAATTGGGCAACCGGAGGAGTATAAAGTTTGGCCGGTGAATTAAAGTTTATGTGGAGGTCGATGTGCAGTAAGGCTAATATTTCGCTAAATAATCCTTAGACATACATCAAATTCATAAAAATAACAACAACACGCTCTACCTCAGATTATTAACACACACTCCCGGGCGTTTGATACAATTTTGTTATACATTGACGTTTGTCAATATGTAACGACATTTTTTTTTATGAGGCAAAAGAATCCTTGTAAAGTATAACCTAAAATTTATATGAATTATTATCGGCGAATTTCGACCACGGGGCGACTCCTAATTATTATAATGCTTAGCTTGAAGGTTTCATGGAGCGTGAACTTCTTCAATGGCCACATGTTTATAATGGGAAATGACATTCTTCACAGTAAAAACAAAACCATATTATTCTTCTATAAATTATATACCTTGTTCATTTAAATATTTCAGATTAAGTTTATTGTCATGCTTAATAACCGTGACAATAGTATAAACTTAAACATAAAATAGTCATCAAATATCGTAAAAATTAAATTAGATAAAAAAATATATTCGTAACCAATTTTATTAGGCTTTATAATTAATTATTATTAATTATTATGCATCTATTTTAATATAAAGATAACAATAATATTCTATTATCTTTTTATCAAATAGGTCTATAAAATATAACCGTTTTAATTAATAACAAATGGAAAATTATTTAAATAATTAATGGTATGGATATTTTATACAAGACCTAGCGATGTTAATCATGTGTATTAGTATAAACTATAAACCATAAAGTTTTGAAACCAAATTGAGATCAAATGAGTGAAGCTACTAATGATGGTATTAAGGTTTGTAAGATTTTATCTATTTATCTATATCTATACATATAATAAAATTGTATATGGTCGCTGTCTGTACATGGAAGATATTTAAGAAAAAACTATTACATTTAGGCTTTAAGAACGACAACAATGATTTTTAAAATTTTTGTCTGTTTCTGAATTTGGACTAATGGTTAAAGAGAAAAGGTCGTGTTAACATGCGCGGGTGTGTCCGGGCACGCAGCGGATTTTGGGCAAATTAAAAATTTCGAAACGTAATACGCACACTTTCGACTTTTCTCTAAAATTTATTATAAATTAAAGTCCCCCGCCGAGTCTGTCTGTATGTATGTTCGCGGTAATCTCAAAAACGACTGAACTGATTTTCGTGGAGTATACGTTTACCGACAGAGTGGTTCCTTAGGAAGGTATAGGTGAATAATTTGTTGAGGTTTTGTGCAAATTGGTTGATTTATGACGATAATTGTTGATGGTGTCGGAAAAAATCAAGCCGTCTGGGAGCTTTCATCGAAAACGTACTCCTCGTACGCCTAACCTAATCCGTTAAAGATATAACCAAACAATGTATGGTGATTGGGGGGTATGTTTCTCTTTGATAGGTCTACAAACAGTCAACGATAGCAAATATATTATGTCTATTTTTTATGGATAGGTTACTATACCCATTCTAAGTTTAAAAAAATGATTACAAGTACTTAATGTGGTATTTTCAGAAGCTATTTAGACGGATACAATATTAATCCTTATCAAATTAAATACATTAGTCTCTTTAATCATTTCATACACATTATAACAGCCCTTTATACCATACAGTTAAAATAAATATCTTAGGAGATATCTTAAAATTAAAAATTACTCGTGAAAACTTCTTCAAACGGTCTCGCACCAACGGTACGGATTGGGATTACATAAGTATATATTTTTACTCTGTGCTATTACTATATTGCAGTGGTATATTTGATAAAGAAGTGTTTTGCCACGAACACTCTCCCACGCGGGCGAAGCTGCGGGCAAAAGCTAGTATGAAATAAGAATATATTTATGTTTTAATAAAAACATTCTTACTTCCTTACTAATATTATAAACGCCATAGTTCATCTGTATGGGATACTGTACGCGGGTACGCCGGTACGCGAGCGGAGTCGCGGGCAATAGCTAGTCTTGAATAAATTAATGACAGCACAAATAGACCCGTTAAGTATAAATATTTTTATACTTATCCATCTATACTTTCTTATCCTTACTCCTTACTCAATATTATAAACGCAAAAGTAAGTATGTATGGATGTAAGGATGTATGGATATTTGTTACTCTACTCTCTATTCACGCAATAACTACTGAACGGGTTTGATGAAATTAGGTATAGTAGTAGTTTAGACTCTAATATAACACACAGGCTACTCTTTATCGCAGCAAAATGTACGGTTCCCGCAGGATTTCTTTTTGCGCTCACGAAGTCGCGGAAAATGTCTAGTTATAATATAAATAAGTATTATTGGTATTAGTAGATAGGTATTGAATTTGATTGTCCATAAAAACACTATAATCGACATAGTAGCTTTTAAGATACTTGTTTTTCGCTAATATGTTGTAAGCTTCATAGATCAATCGTCTTTGAAACTTACAACATGTAAGCTAGGCTTTAGCTCCTAAAGCTTTCTGGATTTGGCTTTTAAGCTAAAGTTTAACCTAATATTTGATATTAAGGATAATTTAAATGTTAAATGTTTGACTTAGATTTTAGGTAATAATTTATTCATCACCATATCGAAACAGCTCCACAGCCAGTATATAATGTCGCGCGTCGTCGTTATCATCACAGAAGCCACCTCACTTCAGTTGAGACAGCAACAAAGTTCATTCGGCTGGCTTTTGGCGATTAGCTAACAGCCATGGCATTTGTTGTAAGTTCTATTATAAGCATAATAAAATATAGCTTAAAACTATATTCACAATTATAGCCTCAAAAAGTTAATTAAAAAAGTCCACAAAAACAAAGGATTTTAGATTAACGACACACCCTTACAATTAATTTCATATCATTATTTTTTTTTTTGCTTAATTATTTTATGTTATAATTATACAATGTTTAATTAAAATAATTTACAAACAATTTGAGTGTAAAATGTAACTTTATACAATATTCGAACCAGTCGAATAAATTCAATATTAATTAGTCTCAAATTTAGCCACGCAAAATAATTAGTTCACATTGTTACAGATGAAGGTTGTCTTCCTGACAGCGCTAGCCTACAGCGCTAGTGCTGGGAGCATATCAGGAGAACACCACGGGCCTCTGCACTACGATCATGACTCGTACCTCTCATCAGCCCTGCTCGCCCCTTCAGCCAGGTACGGGGTCCCGCGCACCTCGTACGGAGTCCCAATCACCGATGGATTACGCCCTGTCCCAGGTCCCATCCACCACGACCACCCTATCTACAACAGCGACATTGTCGGGCAACACAGATACGGTAGCGGCTCCATCATCAGCGACCCTGCCCTAGCGAACGGACCTTTAGTCAGTGGACCCGGACCGATCCTCAGTGGATCTGGCCCAATCGTCAGCGGACCTGGACCAATCTCCAGTGGATCAATCATCAGCAGCGGCCCAGCATTTGCCGGTGGCCCCATCGTCAGTGGCCCAGGACCTATCCTCAACGGACCCGCTTCAGCCATTGATCCCAGTGGAGCTCTGTTAAGTGGACCAGGCTCACTTGTAGCTGGACGAGGCCCACTTGTAGCCGGACCAGGGCAACTCGTAGCCGGACCAGGCCCACTCGTAGCCGGACCCGGTGGTGCCATCATCGGATCTGGACCGATCGCTGGACCTCTGGGATCAGGACTTCTCGCTGGACCTGGACCTTTTCCCGGTGGCCCAATCCTCGGCGGACCCGGACTCGGCCCCAACGGACTTCCCATCGGACCCGACGGCACCGCTATTCTCCCCGCTTCCGGAGTCGCTCTAGCCCCAGGCCTTCCTGCACCGAGCTCGAGGTACGAGCTCCAACGCGTCATCCAGCACATCATCCGTCGCATACCCTACGAAGTTCAACGCCACGTCCAAGTGAATGTTCCCCAGCCTGTCCCGGTCCCAGTCCCGCAGGAAGTGAGAGTGCCCGTGCCCCAACCCTACCCAGTCAACGTAGACGTCGTGAAGCACGTCCCCTACCCGGTCGTCAAGACCCAGCATGTCGAGGTCGAGAGGCCGGTGCCAGTCGAGGTCCTGAAACACGTGCCTGTTGAGGTGATCAGACATGTCCACGTGCCAGTCGAGAGGCACGTCGAAGTGATCAAGAAGGTGCACGTGCCAGTCGAGAAGCACGTGGAAGTACCAGTGCCAGTCTGGAAGCCCTACCCCATCCACCTGATCAAGCACGTCACCCACTACCAGCAGAAGGGCTGCTGCGGCTGGTGAAATCCAAAAAGTCATGATTGTATATACGACGGTATATCCTGCTAAGTATCTAGTATGATTTGAGCTCTCTTTTTATGGAGCTTCTATAAATGGAGAAGTCAGCTTATAATAGGTATTGGCTAGATTTGTCATCTTTAATACAACGTAGCTCGTAAGATTGTAAATATTGATAGTCATTAGGTGTATGTTTCTGTTATAAGAAAAAATAAACATTCCGTTTTCTGAATTCTCTGATTTTATTTACCACCTAAAATTTACAATAAATCGTCACTATTAACATTTTCTGTGACCTACCCTTCTCTCGATGGAAATAGTTATTATTAATTCAGACATATAGTTACAAATCAATAAAAATTACGACTGAACGAATTAAAAGTGTATTTATTTCATCTCTCAAATGTATTTTAGATACTATTCAACTGCAAAAAATATTATGATCAATGTGCATAAAGTAGAAATACTAATATTATGATTACATAAAAATCAGTGCTTGTTATTATAGATATTTTTTTGGAATACATAATATAGTTTCTTGTGTAAATTTTTTATTATTAAATTTTTACCCGTCTACGGCGAAGCCAAAAGGAAAGGGTCATGATTTTGGCAGTCTTTGTATGTATGTATACGAGGGAACGACCTCGTAGCGTCTAAACTACTGGTTCGATTTTAATAAATGAGGTGTTAATAGATTCATAATAATGCCGTGGGTATCATAGGCTATTTAGTTTGTTTTATAAATTTTGTATTTCGAAAATTGAACCTCAGATTACTAGCCCAGTTGTGTAACTTTCGAACATTACGTAATATAATACTATAAATATATAATTATTTATATATTATTTTACCTACAAAACATATATTTTATTTTATAAATATAATTTATTTTAGACAATACATATCAAAATTTTTTTGTTAAAAAAATCCCTGAATTGTCAAGCAATAAACGAGCTAATGATGATGAATACAATGTTAAGAACACTCTCGATCATGTCCAGCTAAGGAGGGTTCCGTAACTATCAACGCGTTAAAAAACTATGTATCTTGAATTACATATTTACTTCAAAAGTTATTGTCCGATTTCGCCAAAAATAATTTTCCTAAAGAGTTTTTAGCATGTTCTATCAGCATGGAAACTTACAAGTTTCTATCTCCTATAGTTTAGAAATGCCAAGTGGATACAAACTTATAAACCACTTTGGAGGCTGATTACTCGAAAATGTTTGGTTTTATAATAAAGTCATATTGAAATCTTAACTTTATTTTAAAAGACTTTTTCAACGATACACCACACGATGGGGCAGAACGAAAAAAAAAATCACAAACACCAAAATCAATCAACTTCACATTTATGGACGGCCCTAACTCGGCTAAGCTCTAACGGCTCTAACTTGCCTTTCTTACATATGCCTTTCTGGATTTCTATCTGAATTATTTTCTTGTTTCGGCCTTTTTAGACCCCTTTTTTAAATAGTCGGGTTATAGTTTTTTTAACTTTTTTTTATTTTAGTCGAGCTTCTTAGTAGGTATAATCATATTTTTTTCCTACAGGGGCTTTTTAAATAATAATTATGTAAATTTTCTCATTATGCTTCACACGTGGTTCTTTGGTCCGATCTACTTTAAATTTTGCATAAACATTATTTAATAGAATTGATGGAAGACGTGTTTTGACCCTGTTAGGAGATAAATTTGAATAAAATATATTGAAATTCATCTCCTAACAGGGTTAAAACGGAGTAGAAAATTATTTTGGGGGTGATTTGCTTTGAAGTTGATGTCAATACTCCTCAGTGCTTTTAGTTAAATTACATTTTAATTCGACACATGTTTGAAAACTCAATCATGGCTCGAACCATATTTATTGAAAAAAAGTTGAACTTACATAAAGCTTGGTGCGATGAAAAAATTCTTTAAAATTGGAATATCTAGAAAGTCAACATAGCTACTATTATATTTGTGCCGCATTTGAAGGTTTTTAACGTTCTCAATGTTTATTTATCCTTTGCATACCTACCTACATTGTAATAAACATTGGTATATTTTATAAGTATTCAAATATTTAACATGATAGCATAGTAATTGAAATATGTTTAAAGCCTAGTTACTAGTTTTCTTCTATATTGTAAAATATATTTTTAAGCAACATAAAGGTTTTATGTGTTGGATATATTATGTTAGAAAAAACAAAAAATCCATTGAAATAGAAAAATATTGATGACAACTTTTAGTACAATAAATATAACTTCGAATAATATACATAAAAGGAAAATAATATTATGATTCTAGGCTAAAACAGTCTGCTACGAAACTTATTAGTACGTACTTGTATCTACTCTACATTTATTCGCTATATGTACTTAAACATTGGAATATTTTCGAATGAGTGCATCACTGGTTTTAATATTAAAAACCTAGTGCATAATAATACTTGTTATCAAAATAAACTTAGGAACAATAAAGCCAAATGTACAGCTTGGCAAAAAAGAGTATGATGTGGTAACATCAGGAACTAAAAACATTTTCGACTTTATCATCCTTTGTCCTTTTTAATTTTTGTATGAATAAAAAGTAACAAATACCAACAGAAATCCTCACAAACTTTCACATGTATACCAGGATATCCGAAATAATAAAATCTATCTGTAGGGGACTGTATTATTCCACAGGGTTTTAACCGCCGATTAGACTCGAAGATAGCAAGAAGTTTAACCCGATTTGGGCAGAGCCGGGGCGATAATAAAACACTTATTTGAGGAAAACGATTTTCACAATTTTTGTCTTGCTTACCCGGCTCATGGCAATGCCGTATAGACTGACTGACGGCCATCCTCGCCGCGCAGCCATTCTTCTCATAGCCATCAGTGCGCAGTCGATTTCTTGATTTCTTGTGCGAAGCTGTCTCGTTGTGATTTTTGATACCACAACTTCTAGACCCTCTCCAGGTGTCGGACATCGAGGTTAGCCAGACGATCTCGGCACTTCTCGATGAATAGCAAAACCATCGCCGTGCATCTTATGAGGCGCTCGTAGTTTGAAAAGCGCGTCACATCTGGTAGACAGCTCAGCTCGCTCGCCTCCCTGGTGTGGAAGCGGGACTCTCCGCGGGCCACTCGTTCATAGGCCTGCGCAGGAAGTCCGGTCACTGGAACCAAGGGTCCTCGTCGCTCTTCGGAACATAGCCCGTTCTGGTGGCTACGTCGGCGACGTTGCTCTTCGTGTTCACCCACCTCCACTGGTGAACAGACGTTTGCTATCTTGGCGATCTCCCCTAGCCGATGTGCGACGTATGGCGTGTATTTTCGGCTGCCGTTCTGTATCCAACACAGAACTACTTGTACGTCGATCCAGTAGAAAACCGTGTCCGTTTTCCACCTGTGCTCTGCTACGACGGCGATTCCCAGCCTCGCTCCGACCAGGGCGGCCTCTAGCTCCAGCCATGGATCACCCAGCCGACCTTTGTCTTTGAGGCTGCAGGCTGGTTTCTCTTGCCGATCCTTAACGCTAGAACGCAGTTAAGGTAGATAAGAGTGTAATAGTAATATAAATAAATAAAGAATAGCCCAAAACAGAATATGTCAATAATGAATGTAATGTGTAGTAATGTAAAAATAGAAATGAATAAGAAATGTAGAAATGTAATAGAACACAATGATGAAATATAAAAGAGAAATGTAAATTATGATAGAAAGAGAAATGTAAATTGATTAGTGTTCGCGCCAACACTAGCGCGACGTTTAGAATAAACACAAAGGACATCACTACGTGATGTATGGCCGACCGAAAGGGGCGCTGTCAGAGAGTGACGAACACTTGCATTTAGATCCCCTTCCGCGCCGGATGCATTTTCAGCTCATCCCGAAACCTAGTGAACGCGAACGCGTGTGCGCATATTTATTTGTGCTCGTTAATATAATACCAAATTCGCCGGCGAACCGCGATAAATCTATCGATAATCCGCTCAACAGCTGTGTAGTGTAGTGAGAAGAAACCTCCGCCCAGATACAGAACCACCAGCTCAACAATAAGGTCAGTCCCAGATTTCTCCAGCCCTCACATTAACCTATATACCTACTTCCCTCAGCTCAAAGTCCTATGTGTAAGTTCCTAGCTTACACAATTAGTGAAGAAAATAAATGTAAGCTGAATAGAATTAATGTAAAGATAGTAGAATTAAAAATACTGTACTAGGAATAAATTAAAATAAAAGCTGAAATTAAAACAAATGCAAACAATTGTCCTGGCTAATGGCTGGGGGAACAAGGAAAAAAAAAAAAAAAAAAAAGATACGGTAATCACGGCGTCCTCGGTCTGTGGAGCGCCGCCGGACCTGTCTTCGTGCAGCAGCGTATGATGAGGCAAGTTGCAGCCCTTGACGCCGCACAGCTTCGCTCTGCAGTTGTACCTTCTGTGCCTGCTTCGTATGCACCGGAAACACAGCCCTTCCTTTTTGACTGCGTCCCATCTCTTTTGCACGCTCAGTTTCTTGAAAGCAGCACAGCGAAACAGAGCGTGATCATCGGCACATATCGGGCACTTCGTTGACTCTTCACGTATTCTCTTTGGCTGGCTGTGACTCGGCGAACCCCTGCCCTCTTCTGCTATCGTGAAGACTGGCCTTCTCGTTCTAGCTTCGTTCTTGTTAGGAGGTGGACGCGGTGTTTCCTTCTTTGATGCCGTGCTGAACCCGTAGCGCAGCGCCCTGTCCGCTTCTCTCATTAAGAATTCAGAGAGAAGGACGACATTGGGCTCGTTCCTGAAGCGCTACGTCTCTTCTGCATAGTCGTACCACTTGCTCTTCTCGTATGGGCTGAGCTTCTCTAGGATGTCTCTCGTGAGCAACGGGTTAAAGAGGTACCCGTGCCTCAGCTTACTCAGGATGGCTACCATGGTCTGAATCTTCACTGCAAATTGGTTGAGTTCTGCTGCCGAACCTCCGAGCCTCGGTATCTTCTTCAGGTCTTCCATCATGCGGTCGACCATGACTTCGGGTCGACCGAAGCATTATTCCAAGGTCTTCATTATTTGTTCGGGCGGCGTCGCGACGCTCAGCAGTGGTGCCACGGCTTCCCTTACTTCTCCCCGTAGGCAGCTTCTCAGGCGAGCTAAGTTCTCGATCGGCTTGAGCTTGTAGAACGCAGTGGTGTCTTCCATGGCTGCTTTGAATGGCAACCATTCGGTGGGAGCACCCGAGAATATGGGCAACTCCGTAGCGTGGCGCGACTGGCGTTGGTTCAGCAGTTTGTCCAATGTTTCGGCAAGATGTTCCACCCCATTAGCCCTAGACGTGGACGGTGTGGGTGAGCGTGGGCGGCGTTGTTTCGGCCACTCGAACCTCGTCTTCTGGCTTCGGCGTCTCTCTTTCTTCCATTGATATCGGCTCTTGTCTTGCCTCTTCGGGTTCGGGACCCTGTTCGCTTAGCCAGGCTCGTACACGTTGCTCCACCTGTTCTGATGGCTCGTCGTCGTCGGGGCTGCTACCATCCTCTGCAGCGGCGACGTTAGCGGCGAGATTCTTCTTTATGAGTTCTGCTTCGATCTGCAGTTCCTTTTTACGGAGAGCGGCGAGTTTCTCCTCCGCCTCGTATTGCATACGCGCGACGACACTTGCTGTCGATCGACGCGATCTAATTGAAATAGCCTTCTTTCTGGCTAGGGCTTGTACTTCTGAGGCTGCAGGCGCCTTGCTGGTACCTGGTCTCGGTTTCAAAATAGTTTGAAGCAGATCCGCCCTTCCCTCGTTCGGCGGCGGCTGGCTCGTAGCGGCAGCGGACGGCGATCGCGGCGGATCCGGAAATCTACGTGATTGCTGCTGGTTCTCCTCGGCCCTACTCTGACTTCTTGTAATAACCATCTTCAAATGTTAAGTTAATCTTCACATGTTAATCTTCAATGTTAATCTTCAATGTTAATATTCAAACGTTAAGTCTTCAAACTCCAAAATTCTCTTTCAAGAATCTTCGGTAAATTCTTGCTTCCGTTCGTAGCGGTGTATTCTTGTATCCTCAAGTCCGATCTTCTGAGTCTAATCTGTTGATTCCTGTTGATAAATCTTGATAAAGTTTCCAACGTTCTGACTTGATAAAATTCTTATATGTTCGGTGTTGAATAAATCTTCTAAGTCCAGTGTTCAGTAAAAATTTATATCTTGAATCTTCAAAAATTTTTCTATGTCCAAACAGCTGATGAAAATTTTCCAAGTCCGGTCTTCAGTAAAAATTTCTATCTTGAATCTTCGGAAATTCTTCTATGTCCAAAACAGCTGTTCAAATTTTTCTAAGTGTCACTGAATGTTCACCGTTATAGTTTATGTACTGTTTTAAATCACTTGTTTATCATTCACATTTCGACTCACTGATATTATTACGTTACGAGGCCGCTCTCCTTAACACTATCGGTATACGTAACCGTAACCGATATAAAAGCTTTGGATAAGGGATATAGGCGTAGTATAAAGATGTCTTGTTACGAGTTTTAACCTTAGTAATTTAGTACATACATATATTATTTATTCGGAAACATTATATAATAATATATTAATTTAAATCTCTCATACCCAGTGTAAGGTTATATGGCTGTTAATATACCTACCTACATTATAGGTATATAGCGTTACGTACCAAGTATGTAACGCTATATACCTATAATGTAGGTAATTATTATCGTAGCGAGTGTTTTCATTTTCCGTATTATATTCTTTTACCAGAACTTAAATTTTCACAAGTACTGCAGTTAGCATTTGCGAAAAGGACGATGTGCAAAAATGTACGGTACCTGGGACCATCTGGGTTAGGAAACCTAACATAAAGGCTTACGCGGTTGGCAGTATCTAATCAAGATTAGATACCGATAGAGAAGAAAGTACACGGATACAAAAATATGAAACATAACAGTATTTAAAAATAGTATCTATTTATAATATTTTTCCTAAGAAATAAAAATTCCCATAACTCAGTACTCGTAATGAACAAATGGTCAGTAACAAGAACAAAACCGTTTTAGCCATTGTTGTTCCAATAGAAAAGATATCCAACGACATACATCTTATTGCTACTGGTCCAAATTCAGAGCATTGAAAGTAGAACTCTGCGCTGATGCCATAGAGCTGAAAATCGAACACACGCGTCTTCGGCCTTCCGAATTCCGGATCACATAGTCCCAGCCTTAGGATTGCATAAACCCTATTATAAACGGCTAAAACAATATTACGTCGGACTTGCTGTCATTGGTGAACAGCTACTAGGGGCTCAGCCCATAAATAACATTAAGGAAAAGGGACTTCATTTGTAGGTCATTGCCCCCTAATTTTCGGATGGACATTTATTGATTTAAATTATAACATAATTTACTGTTCCCACAAAATTAGTTCTTGCAACAAACTTATGTCTCGTTTTACATAAGCGTGGTTAACGCACACTCTACGCATAATTTGCGCAATAGCGGAAAGTTTTATCTAATAAAGTTCCTCTACTACAATTTTGTATTGATTTGGCCTTATTTATGTAATACCTTATTTAAATAAAACAATAACCTAAACTAACCTAACCAAGAGCATGTCAGGACATGTCTAAGGAGGGTACCGTAACTATCACCGCGTAATAGGTTTATTTTCAAATGACTTCAAAAGTTACTGTCCGATTTCGTTCAAAATAATTTGTCTAAAGAGTATTTAGCATGACCTATCAGCACAGGAAATTACAGGTTTTTAAGTCTCATCGTTTAGAAATGCTAACTTATAAACCACTTTGGAGGCCGATTACTCCAAAACTGTTGACTTTGTAAAAAAAATCGTGTATGAAACCTTGCCTTTGTTTTAAAAGACCTATTCAACCGACCTTCACATGTATGCAAGGTATGAATGTATGTATGCAAGGCCACCCTATAAAATATAAAATTATTATTATTTTATGACGCCAAATCCGAGATCTATGACTATACCAAATTTTATCCATTTAAGTATATTCATAATTACCGACGCTAGAAGTGTGGACAGTCAGACAGACGGACGGACAGAGCGAAACTATAAGGGTTCCTTGAGTATTACGGTATCCTAAAAATAATTATTTCCAATATTACTGTAATAAGTAATTCTTTGTGAAGAAAGTATCCGCTTACCGTTATTGTCCGTCGGATTCATATGGGTTAATGCTTCTGCACCAATGAGCCGACTTGATCGGACAGATCCTACGACTACGGGCTTTCAGAAAACTGACGTGAAATATCGCTTACGTCGTGTTTCGCCGAGAGAAACTCAAGGTGATTAAAATACTGGTAATGCACTTTAACTCCTCCGTCGTCACAAATGTCCATGAACACTCATAACTATTACATTATCTTTAAAAAATTAAAAAAATTAAAGTTAATGAATATTTTGCTTTGCACGACACCAAAAATACCTTGAAGCTTTATTTTACATGGTGTTTGTCGTGAAATAATTTTTTGACATCTAGGTATTTTGCTGTGTAAAATTTAATTGGAGTGATCTTGAGTGGGACGAAATTCCTTATTTACTTATTTATTTATTTTATATTTTATTATTATTATTATTTTATTTATTACTCAAGATCACTCCAATTAAATTTAATGAGTCAGCAAAATTTATTATTTATTGTTTTAACTACTTTTAAAAACTGGTTAATAGACAGGATTGACTAGAATTCTAATACATGATTAAATACAAACCCGAATTATAGGAAACTGTGTGAAGAAGATAGTGAATATTTTCACTATCTTTTTAACATGAATGAATATGGATGGCCCTTATCACCTTTGACCTGCATTAAATTGTTTATTTTATGCAAAGGAATCGGAGGTCTATAATGTTAGGAAGTGACAAAAACTACCCATTATCATTTATTAAAAGAAAATTCAAAGTTTCGAAATTTGGGACCCAATCGACTATTTGAAATGTCGCATTGGTTTAATTAAATAAATTTATGTTGAAATATTCTATTATAAAACGGTTAATGCGTTCAAAAGAACCACATTTGCAGTGGCACCTCCTAGTCAAACAGTTGTATCGAGAATATCTTTTTTGCAACATGAATTTATTTGTAAGATAAAATTATTTAGACATTAGATTTAATAACATATATATTTTATTTTTACTGAGTTGTATTTATGCTGTTTTAATGATTTTATGCAGTTTGGTTTAGAATTTTTATTCGTCAATTCAAAAGTGGTATCTAAGAACATGATCACGATGCATATAAAAATTAGAACTCTATTTTTATTTACAGGTCGCAGGTTTTCTGGGATTGATCGCCATATCCACAGTACAAACACGACAAATACTTCAGCGAGTACCTGAAGACCCAGAATCGGTAGAAAGCAGTACTCAAAATTATGAATACAAGGAAGTAATTCTGTATTTAACACCAAGTGAGGTTAAAGCGCTGGAGAGAAATAATGTTCTGCAAAAGACAAATAATGAATATTATTCCAAATACTTAAACAACCAGTTAACAGCACAGAAGCAGGAAGATGTTCGTAAAACAATTGAACAATCAAAAGCTGTAAAACCCATACATGAATCGCCAGATGAAACGACAGACAAAAATAAAAGGTTGTTCGATATACCTATTTTCTATCCTTTCCAATTGATACCATTGAACAACAACAAAGAGATAAAACTCGAAAAGGAAAACGAGAAAAGATGGATCGAAGAAATTATAAAACAGCTCGACGACGAACGCGAAAATGCCAAAATTGAAAATTCATGGAATCCCATACCTCTAAAACAGAATACCCAGCAGATCAAAAGTCTATTGCAAAACGAAAACAAAGTTAAACCGACGCCTGATTATCCTCAACTGCTGCAAAACGCTGCGAATAATTTTGACAACAAAAACGTATTAAAGGTGCAAGATTTCTATCGACTACAATACGAGTTGGAGCAAATTAACAAAAACAACCACGCCGAAGATTTGTCTAGACGTCTGTCCTTGAAAGCTCAACAGCCGTTGTTTTTGTATCAAAGCCAACAATTAAAAAGAATTCCTACACACATCGGCCGTGCTATTAAACCTACACTACAAGAAGAAACTCCAGACATCCTTGTGGATATTGAAAAACATCATCATCTGCATGAAACTAAAAGGATTTTCGATGCTCGAAGACCTCTTCCATTGAGAGATCTTTACAGAGAGTAAAAACATTGCGAAAAATATTTCAGAGGTAGAATATTTTTTTCATCATAATATTGTTAACATGAGGCTAATAGGTTATTAATTTAAAAGGAAACATATTGTTATGGCTGAGGTTACTAAAAATGTGCAATACTTTCTAGTATCTAAGTAAATTGAAGTGTTGAATATTACGTGTTCCTGTCGCCAAAAACATTGCGCCAAATTAATTCTGTAGTTTTGATCATTTCGAAATCATAACAATACTTGGCTACTAGGTAAAATTATTAATGTTACTTCTACACAGTTACTTGTTAATGTAATAAAATTATTAGTTTTAAATTTAATACTTCAGTTTATTTCCATATCTTTCCTATCTTGAAAAACTATAATTTTCTACAAATTCTTAGCTGGAAGGATGAATATTCTTTGCAAGTCTTATTGCAACTCTTGAATTAAATACAAAGAATTTTATTGTTGTTGTAATTTTAAACATCTCTATGCAGAGACCCACAATATTAATATTAATTATTAATACAACGTACAATATTTTTTAAATTACAAATTTCTTGTTTTTTTGCCTTCAAAACTGAGAATTTATACGCAGCTGTTGTATTGATGTTATTTAGGCAAAGTCCTTGCTTTATCCTTTAAATAACCTGTAAATTTCTGTGAAGTTAATGACCTCAGCGCACTATCTAATTTCATTTCGTTTAATTAGATATTATTTTTTCGAAATTTTAATTATTTTTCTGCCTAAGCATATTTACATGAGCAGTAGATTATATGCCCAAAATATCCGTCATTGATTTTGATCAAACTAGTATTTATAGGTCGTGAAAAATATTATTGATACCATAATCCATACATGAGCAAGCTGTTTTTGATAAATTATATGAAGTGAAGCTAAAACTTTCAGTACAGTTTAACGAGAATTGGGCGAACGGAGGAGCATGATATTTGGCACAGTAAAAGTTTATGTGGAGACGGGTGAAGGCGCAGAAAGCTAATATCTTTTCAAATAATGCTTAGAAATACATAAAATTAACAATACTCACTACCGTGCGTTTAATAGTTACAATTTTGTTATGACTGTAATGATAAGTACCTGGGAGAGTTTTAGTAGAACGATAAAATAATTTAAAATAAATTAAAAATTTTAAAAGAAAAAGAAATAATAAGAATCACAAAGACTTACCGGGATTCAAACCTACCATATTCCGAATTTTCAAACAAAAATTATATGTAGGTATGCGTAATACTAAGCTGCCAATCAGACTGACGTAAGAGAGTCGAAATTATTAATATATTGTTGCACGGCGATATAAAAAGTAAAAATATATTGGTAAAAATGCGCAGTTTCTAAGGAATAAGCCCTAGCTAGATCGATTTTTAGCTAGTAGTACTAGCTCTAGTAGCCGTTGCCGAGATACCGATTATATATATACAAGATCGTCTCGTTTAAAGTATAAGATTAAAAATGCGCACTTTCTAGGAATAAGACCTAGCTAGATCAATTTTTCTCTCCTAAAACTCCATGCATACTAAATTTAATGGTAATACTTGTAGCCGTTGCCGAGATACCGATTATATATATACAAGATCGTCTCGTTTATTATAATACGTTGAGTGTTGACGTTTGTCAATCTGTACCAACATTTACATTTTTTTAGGGTTCCGCAATAATCAAGGAACCCTTATAGTATCGCTCTGTCCGTCCGCCCGTCTGTCTGTCTGTCCGTCTGTCTGTCTGTCCGTCTGTCTGTCTGTCCGTCTGTCTGTCTGTCTGTCCGCGCTTCTAGCTTCTGTAATTATGAATATAAATTTATGAAATTTGGTAAAGTTAAAGGTTGTGTATAGATCTCGGTTCCAGCATCATAAAATAATAGTAATTTTACATTTTAGGGCTCTCCATACAAATGAAGTGGGGATGAAAATATTTTTTGTTCTACCCCATCATGTGGGGTATCGTTGAATAGGTATTTTAAAATAAAGGCAAGGTATAAAACTTTGACTTTTTTACAAAGCTAACCATTTTTCGAGTAATCGGCTTCCAAAGTGGTTTATAAGTTGCTACGCCCTCCTCTGGCATTTCTAAACTATAGGAGATAGAAACATGTAAGTTTCTATGCTGGTAGATCATGCTAAAAACTCTTTAGGAAAGTTATTTTGAGCGAAACCGGACAATAACTTTTGAAGTAATTCAAAGAAAACCTATTGCGCGTTAATAGTTACGGAATCCTCCATAGACATGTCCTGACATGCTCTTGTTATATTTTCTATGTAAGAGGCTAAATGTGCCTCTATTTATTAAGTTTAAACTTTAGTTCAAACTTAAAAATTATATGAATGACTATGGGCGAATTTTAACTAAAGAGTGAGTTTCAAGCGCCTGGAAGTTAATAAAATATTTGCTTGCTTTAAAATATAAGGCAATCATATTATTATATATATATAATAATATGATTGCCTTATATATATATATATATATATATATATATTGTATTTTCAACGATAATGCCGCCGTCTGTAGACCGATTTTCAAAGTGGTGACCAGATGATGGGATCCATGAGGAATCGAGGTAATTCCTCGAAATTTATATGGATACATATGGTGATTTCGACTTTTTCTGAAGTAGTCCAAGCATATGCTACCATAAAAAATGTGCACTAATGAATGTATAGCCAACTTAAGCGTGAGTTCTTTAAATAAAATATTGTTTATCAGGATATTGTTCGGGCTGGTACCGACTTCAAAATAATCAAGATTGTGTTGAGAAATACTTAAGATTTTAGCTGAACTTAAAAGGGGAATTATTTAGAAAATATGAAGAAAATATCGCGTTCATGAGAGAGTTTATATTTATTTTATACTTTGAGTTAGTTTCAGAGATTTAATAAGTATTTTGTTGTACCTAAGTAAGTTTCTTGGGAGTGACTTTTTATATGATTTAATTTGTAATGAGTGGCCTTGTCACATCATAATAAAGACGCCCACTAAATACATACCTACTATATTCAATGTTGTATATTCACAACATAACATACACAAGGTGCTAACCTTGTGTATGTTATGTTGTGAATATACGCCTATTCATATAAAACCAGCAAAGTTGCGTATTGTAGAGTTCGACGCCTAATAGGCCTATGCGGTGAGTGGTGACGTGTTGTGCCACGGATCGTGGAGTTCGTCCCCTTAGTTAAACTTTTCCAATTTCCAAACACAATATTTTAAATTTGTAACGCCCCATTAGGTTAAGTTTAGACTACGATAGAAATGCCGACATAAACTTTTTGTCTACTGTTGATACTTGTGTGAATTGATGGGATAATAATTATTGTTACAATAAACTTTGCAATTAATAGAGACACTCGTTGTATACAGCACTGAGTGTACACGTACAGGTACATAGTGACGTAGTCTAGACGCAACCTCTAAGTGCGAATATAATTAATCGAAAATATGATGATAATAAAAATAAGAAAAAACTTTACAGAAAATGTTTTTTTTTTTCTAAATTAAAATACTTTAAAGCTCCATTTCACAACAAAAATATTTTTTTATATGTATAAAACTAGATAAATTGCCTAATAATATTATCAAAACAAAATAAATGTATCCTCGAATTTCAAAAATATTCATGTTTCATCCCGAAAGATATATCTAGTGATTCACCTGTGATCACTAGATATATCTTTTGGGATTCAGAAACTCGGCGCCACTTAAACTTAGTTTATCTAGCAGTGGCGAAGGCTGGTTCTCCCTCATAGGGAAGCCCTAGCCTGCATATATGTAGGGATTTGTATGAGGGTCTTCATGAGGTAAGTGGCAAGTGAAGCCGATAGGAATGGAGTTAGGAACCTCACGCCACTGTTATCTAGAGTTAATGTAAAATCTTCTGAAATCTATAGTATCTACTATGTATCCCTAATAGGTGAAAGAACTTGCAGTAACTATAATTATTCTATATAGCTCAATTTTACTAGCTAATTTGTATTATTATCGTATCATTTTAACGCTTTTGTATCGTTACTTCATTGCTCTAGTACCTATGTGGGCTGTGCAACCAGCTTCCTGACTATTTCACAAAGTATTTACTATCGAAGAGGTACTGTTGAATAATCCAATGCGATAAAGCAATCAGATACAGCAATAGACAACATGTAACAAGTTGACGTGCTTAAAACAAAACACGGTTTAGACATTATCGAACGTAACATTATGTATACTTGTGAGCATTATGTGCCACTAAAATTACACGATCGGTTTGTAAATGTGGCTAAATGCGACTGTACCAGCTTCCTAATTAGAGTACAGTCACGTCGATAGTAATTCCCTTCGGTGGAATTATTGTGACTACCGCTTTACGCAAGCGCTGAATCAGCAAGCGTTTTGAAACAGAAACGATATCAAATTAGGACATCTCAGGCTGGTTTCAATCCCTGTAATTAACCGCGATCGTTGATCTAACCGTGTTTGAATATAATTAGAATTAAAAATTGCATTGTAATTATATGTAATTGAAGTTATTACGGATTTGTTATGCAAGATTGATCTATGATAGACTCGAGTCGAACGTAACTGTTGCATGTGGGCAACTCGTTTTTAGAACAATGTATTATGCAAATACAGTCATTACTGCTTAGCTAATAGGACCTCAAATGAAAGTGGTGTTTATTTCAAACGTTTTATTAATATCACAATTTCACTGGGACTCGAATGCGTCCTTAAACTAGGGAAGAACACAGATTATACATACTTCGTCACATTTACATAATTTATATGCCAGACATAGGATACACACTATTTACACATACGAGAGAATTCACGGGCTACTTAACCAATTCTACTAACATATCAGGTACATTAACCGACTGACCACGGAGCTTTGCCTAAATAATAGTCACAGGCAAGAAATATTCTTATGTCTACAGGAGATCCCTCCATTTCATGCCTATTTAAGTCTTATCTCTAATAATGCTGGTAATTGTATTCCCCGCTGTTTCCTTGCTCGTAGTAGTTTCCTTGTGGCTCTGCGTGTTCGAGTTCTGCGTAGGCATTGTGGCCCTCACCGCCGCCGTAGCTGCCGGCGAACTGCTCATAGCCTCCATGCTCGTAGCCTCCCTGCTCAAGCCCGTGCTCCAAACCCGCATGCTCGAGACCACCTTCAAGACCTCCGTGCTCTAAACCGATGGCTTCGTGTCCCAAGCTCTCGATACCCTGACCGTGTCCGTAGCTAGCGGCGAGATGCTCAGTATCTAACCTGTGGTCTTCCAGAACCAAACCGCCCCCATGGCTGTGCTGGGTCTCCGGGTGAATCTGCTTCAATTCCAACTCAGATTTTCCCTTCTCCAGCGGATGATGGAGGAGATGGCTGTGCTCCTTCTTCACGTATACGGGAACTGGGTGGAAGTGTTCGAATTTGATGGACTGGTGTGACTTGGCGTGCTCGTGCTCCACGTGGTGGTGGTGCCCGGATTCTCCTATCAGAGCCTGGTGCTCAATCGGCTCCGCGATCTGCTCATGGTGGATGATTCCAGGGTACGCGGCCGCGATTGTGACGAAACTCAATAATACCTGTAATTAAAACACCATTATTGTCAGTTCTTTCGCAGTCGATCTCAAAAACTTATTGAGTAAACTATAGCAAAAACGAGGTAGAAATCTTTTCATGATTTGCAGTTTTCTGTCAATACATAAATAGCTTTCGTTTTTGCTGTTTACTGTCTGTCTAGACACAAACGACAACGATTAGAAACGTGATAGTTATATCATTGATATATTCCACATACAATAGGGACGTTGCCTAGTGTGGAACAACACATTTTTACAAATAAAGTTTTAAAATTGTTGAATAGAGAAACAGAAATCTAAAATAAGTAGGTATTTAGGTTGACGGATAAAAATTATAAGCAAATAAAAAATATTGCCCATCTCTTTCTCGCAAAACGAGACATACATTTTTTAATGACAAATGTATGGCGGGAGCAATTCGTAACGTCTCAGGCATCTCCGATATATTTTCTCTTTCTTATTGTAAATTTAAATTAGTTGTATCTTCGTTATTTTTTAAGATATACGAGAATGGGTTCTAGATTGTTTATTGACATGTTATCCAACATCGAATAGACGAAAAAAAAAATTTTAGGCGACATGCCTATTTGAGACCATTGACGACCATTAAATGCAGTCAGTAAGTTGTTGAGACCGGCTGAAAGTAAAATACACAAAATCTGATAAATGCATTCAATGATGGTTGAATGATGGTTTCCCACGAATTTTATAGCTTTAAGCTCAGACCCTGTTGTCGATTTTGCGCAAAGATGCAATGTTCTTGAACCGGTTTTGAATGGAAAATCGACCACCAGTAGATTATAGGAACAAAGTATTGAAAAAATTTAAAACTGCAGAAAACATAATTTCGTGATTAGGTAATCAATTATTTAATAAGATAAGATATTTTTTAATGAAACAAATATGTTGGCGAAAGTTGTCACTCAAAAATTGGATTTTACAGTAGAGTTTTATATAATACATCGCTTCCTATTCTTCAGGAAGTGTGTTACCGGCTCATTGACTGAGAACATAAATTAGCGTCCTAAGTACTTTTCATTGAATTTATTTATATATTTTTTTAAAATTTATATAAAAATATTTATTTGTTTATTTAATAAATCCACGACACAATCACTTCACAACACAAATGATACGCACGTAATACTTCATATTGAGGTACTGAGTGGTCCTGGACTCGGTTGGATAATGCAAGAACATGGTATTAGCACCGTTTTATATACTGCGTTTCACTGAGACAACGTACGCCTGTGTGTGTGCTCTGGTTACGTATAGTACATTGACTACTCCATCCGCATATTAAGAACAATAGAACGAAATTAGAGATCTAATATGTTTATGCCTAATTAGTATGTGTGCTGACTTTTGTTGCTTTCTTTAGGGAAACATTTGGATTGAATCTGTGAACTAATTAATTCGTTTGCAATACATAGGTAAGCAAGAATCGCACATTCTTTCATTATAGGCAATTTGCATAGCCATTAGACGTTTTGAAACGAAAATTATGGATGTTATTTTTATAAATTGCATTTTAATTAGCCTAGGGCTAGTTACACAAACTAATACAAACCAACAAACAGCTTATTTGCATTTTTTTCTCTGTCGTACGATATAAAGTAAGCAGCGACAAAGCTTTCTACACTAATTAATTATTAAAAGATTGTGAAACGGGTACTTAGCCCTCGTTCCCACAAGATTTTAGCTCTATTGTTTAGCGCAGAGTTCTATTTACAGTGTTATTTTTTCTATGGCCACCACAAAAAAAACTCTCGCAGGAACGTAGTCTTAGTGTAGTAAATGTTAAAAAATGCAATGAGCATTGTGTTTACTTTAGCTTTGTAAAAAATCTTGAATTTCACAAATTATTATCAAGATAACAGATTTTGCTCCAACAGTTGCCTAAGAAAATATAGTTCTTGAATGTACTTTATGGTTCATAATAGGTAAAAGTATACTGGATTTTGCGTTTCTCTTATGAGAGACGATTATAGATGAACTTGGCTATGGACATCTTAGAGACTCAGACCAAATAAAAAAGTAAAGACAGAGCTTCGTCAAATCAAAACTATATTATATGTAGTGCGCATGTTGTTACACACCGGCAATACATACATAAGGAACCACACACCGCGACAGCTCGCCTTACTAGGTAAGGCGTAGTTTCGCTGCATGCATGTGCGTGACACTGTGTATTTTACAGAGCTAGAGGTGTAGTTTATATTCCATAGAAAGAATTTACATATTTTATTGCGAAAGTATCTAAAAAGTTAAAAAAAAAGAAAATAAGAATCATGGTCGAATTTCGACCACAGTGCGACCAGTCAGTTTATATTATATAAACCAAATTTCACCAAACATGCGCTAAATAGATTACCACCATAAAATGGACCGTGGACTGCATCTGGGGGGTTGCCACCTTTCAAGGATGTCCCTACATCTTTTGATCCTTCAGTAGACATAAGGTATGTAGAGGACACACCCTGTCGTAATATGTCCGAAAAACCCGTAGCGAAGGAAGATGACCGCATCGCTATCATTCAGATCGCAGCATTCTTCTTCTCTATATAATATAATCTTAATATTATATTATATAGAGAAGAAGAAGAAGTTCCCATAGCCCCGCCAAAAGCATGAAGAAGGACATCGGGGGGTTTTAGTCGATAAACCGGTGCGGAGTCCAACATAACCCAGCGGCACAGTGCCGCAGGGCCGCTTTACCTACCACCGGTAGGAGGTTTGCACACCGATGCATAACGTATTTCTCTCGAAAAAAAGGGTGTTTAGGTTAAGGGATTTCTTGAAGCTGTCCTGCCCAAGGTAAAATAGTTTTATCTACAAGGGAAAATAATTGCGTCAAACATGATTGCATCTCAAGAAGTTTTCGAACTAGTCCTATTGAACTTTATTTCTATTGGTGCCTCAGCGGCTATAAAATAGGAATTATACCTACAATAGACTATCTTCCAGAACTTTCACTAGGTAATACGTAGTTAGATACCTAACTGTACCTACCAGTAATTTCATAGTAATAAAAGTTTATTAGTTATCAGAAGCTGAACAGTCTAATGTCATAATATGCAATTAATAATATCATGTCAATCTTTATTGCCATACGCTGTTTTTCCATTTACCGGCCCGACGCCGGCACCGGCAACCGCCCAGCTGCCGGGGGAGCAAAAGTGTATCAATATAATATTATAATGTATCAATATGTAACATATTTTTTCACTTACCGGCCCGAGAACGGCACAGCGATGACTCCCACCTGACACACATCACCGGCCACCGGCCGCCCCGGCATAGATTAAAGAGAAACAGCTTAAGCTTAAACAGCTACGCAGCTCGATTGCACTACTACAAGCATATGGTGTGCCCACGATTGTGTGGAAAAATTGTGGGCCGTTGAAGGGAACGTCAAAATTTTAAAATGTGGATCGATTTGGATCTTTCTACGAATGTTGTTACTCTGTACGTAAGTATATATATTTTCTACTCCGTGGCTCCAGCGCCGGCCAGGTGCCGGGCCGGTAAGTGGAGAAACAGCCGGCAACATTCAATTGTTGCATTGCATTATTAAATTGCTATAACAAATTAGTGCAAACATAACATTTGCATTATTTTTAAGCAATAACATTTTCTGTTTACTTTATATTATTCAATACTGTGTAACTCAAGCGTCAAAAACGGTCAAGTATGTATCGGCCACGTGAAGTAGAGTTCCGTTATTTAAAAAGTAGATTGGAAACTTATTATGAGATTCTCTAGACTTTTAAATAATTTACAAAGATATAAATATAATTTAGTCAGCTTCCTCTTCCATTTCAAATGTTATTTTTGAGCTTCTAGACTTTGGGAGAGCATAATAGTTAATACGAATGATTTGTAAATATATACCTTCATATCAATCTTTAAGTTTCAGTTTTCAGTAGCGTAGTAGGTAAAACTATTATACCTATATTTCTAAAATTTTTACCTTCTAGTCTCGGAGGTAAAATTATTAGGAATACCTTACATGCCTAGACGTCCAGATAAGAATTTTAGGTATATATTAATTCTCAGTAGACGGTCCCCTTAAAAATAAAATGACCTGGTGCAAGTTATTTTCAGCAAAAAACAAACTAATTTAAATAAAATTCACTTAATAATACCTTACGTAAGGCAATTAAAATTATCTATACAAAAATACTTGTTTATTAATGTGTTTAAAAGAAATTAAGAGCAAAAAATAATACAAAGTGAATGTTGTAATGAAATTTAATGAGCCAAGAGTGAATGTAAGCAACAAACGCGCCAATATACGATATCTCGGAACGAGGTGCTAACTGTTAACCAAGCCATTTTCATAATCCCCATTATATAATACCTTGCATTGACGATTCAGACGCAAGGAGTTAGGAAAAATCGCAATCCTCTAGCGATTATGGGTACTTACTTAAGTATGATTAAATTATTCCTGGAGGCGATGTTTATGGGGTCGAATTTTGGGCAACCCTAATTTTTTTTTTTATAATATTTTTTTGCCACAGTTTTTGGCAAGAGATAGATAGAAAGATTGATCTTCTATAACTTCTGTAAATGGTACTAGACAATGGATATATATATTTAATACTTTTGTACCATACATAATATTATGTTTAACATTTTCAGAATATTATTTATTATACACATATTTAATACACATCCATGACGCAGACAAAAAGTTTTTTGATAGTTTGGCGGGATGTCGGGCTTGAGCACCGACGCGACATATTATTTACTATATGCAGACGCGCTCAACCACTGAGCCGGATAGGTCAATGAGAAGGATACATGGATAGCATTTTTATACCCAAAAAACCTACCGCTTAGACAGCCGTCCGCGTCGTCAGGCTTTGAGTTTTGATTAAGCATCTAAGACTTTTAGTAAACTCCTGTGTCATTATAGGTAGGTACGCTTTTGGTCTAGTTATATAATTGCCTACCTAATAGGTAGCAGTCTAAACAGTGAACATACTAAATTATTCTACTACTATTATAAATGTGATAGTTTGTGGGGATGGATGGATGAATGGATGGATGTTTGTTACTCTTTCACGCAAAATGTACTGAACGGATTTTGGTGAAACTTACTAGGCATGGTAGTTACTTAGTAACTTAGTAGTTACAATAACTAAGAAATAAGATGACCCGGCGGAACAAGCTCAATCCCCGTAACAATTAACCAACGTGTCTGCTTCCATTTCATTGTTCACTGAACATTCGTGGTTTTAAAACATACGGCCCAGCCGCGCCGTCGCAAATGCATTTCACAACGTATGGTCTTATAGAATTACCTACACTCTGATTACCATAGTACGTTTGTTTTTAATTGCACATGCGTGAAGTCAAGGAATTTCTTACGCGTGATGAACGTGATTGTTAGATCTCAATTCGACAACAAATGTGCTTCGTTTGGTTCCCACACATAACTTACTAGCTTTTGGCCGCGGCTCCGCCCGCGTAAATACTGTACTTTTTTGGGATAAAAAGTAGCCTATATGTTAATCCAGATCTTAAACTCCTCAGTTCGCACAATTTTCGCAAAACTGTACTGAAAATTTTGCTTACATGACAATTATGTTGATGATAATAATCATTGGATTATTGCAGAATTGAAATATTCTCACGGAGTGAATAAAGAATGCCTTTCACAGGAAACTCTACATCCTCATTGTGAAGATTTGCGCACTTTTAATCTCTTCGCAATTGGCGAACAAGTTCCCAATTTGGCGCCTGTTCAGTCAAGAGTAGTCATTAAGCCCGATACATTCCTGAATTTCTAAAGGTTTTTGAATAGTCTCGTGCTCCAAAGTACCTACAGCTCCAATAAACTTTACTAGATTTTTTAATGACGATATTCCATTGCGTAATCATAAATCATCATCAGCTCAATGCCATCTTTTGCTACACAGACCTTTCTTAAAGATCCATTAATTAGATATTGATATTTCCAGCAATTGATTACATGATCAATGAACCCCTCTTACTCGACTTTTCTTTTCTTTGCTACGGCGACCAAAGACAAAATAAGGCTAGATAGATGCAAGCGTAATTTCACATGGATTACAACGACAGGTTGCATATCTGCAGGAGGTGGTGTAAATTCTCGTACATTTTAACTCATTTCACAGAATACGTAAATAGTACAAGTACTCATTTCAACGAATGGTACGTGGGTTTAAGTAGTGAGTTAGAACGATAAAATAATTAATAATAGATAAAAAATATATAAAAGAAAAAGAAATAGTAAGAGTCACAAAAATATGTATTCATCTTACCGGGATTCGAATCCACCACATTCCGAATTGCTGAACAATGCAAAAATTATACGTAGGCACGCATAGCAAGCTGCCAATCAGACTGACGTAAGAGAGTCGAAATTATTGATAATAGGTCTTTACCTATGAAATTGCCGTTCTGCAGTACTGGCCATTTCAAATCAAAATTATTTTTGTTTGGCTAAGAATTCTAATTTCAAATTAATTTTCTTTTAAAAACATGTAATTCTTTTACCAAATGTAGTCGTTTGTTTATTGATTAGTGTTACATTTTCATCGCATTTCAATCTTTTTCGTCATCATGGATACGTTAAAAATTCGAGTAATTCTGGCATATTAGTACCTTCGTGGCAGCAACGCGGCACAAGCGGCACGCAACATCAACGACGTTTACGGAGCTATCACTACAAACCAACGCACCACCTTTTATTGGTTTGCTCGCTTCCGTTCTGGAAATTTCGACCTGAAAAATGAACCTCGTGGTCGTCCGAAGACTTTGGTCGACAATGACGAATTAAAGGCGATTGTGGAAGCTGATGATACACAATCTACGGCTGAATTAGCAGCAGCTTTCGATGTTAGCGTCAAAACAATATTGGTCCATTTGCGTCAAATTGGCAAGGTCAAAAAGCTTGACAAATGGGTGCCCACGAACTCAATGATCGCCAGCGCGAAGTACGCGTTGAGACGTGCCTTGCACTGCTCAACAGACACACAAATGAAGGAATTTTGAACCGCATTGTTACCTGCGATGAAAAATGGATTCTGTTTGATAACCGCAAACGCTCAGCAAGTTCGTTGGATCCTGGTTCAGCACCTAAACAATGCTCTAAACGAAAACTTACCCCTAGAAAAGTAATGGTCACTGTTTGGTGGTCTAGCGCCGGTGTGATTCATCACAGCTTCTAACCAAACGGGATGAGCATTACTGCAGATGTGTACTGTGAAGAACTGAACACAATGATGGTGAAGCTGGCACATCTCCAACCAGCATTAGTCAATCGCTCGTCTCCTCTGCTCCTGCACGACAACGCGCGACCTCATACTGCACAGCAGACGGTCTCTAAGTTGCAAGAACTGGGGTTGGAAGCTCTCCGTCATCCGCCCTACTCACCAGACCTTGCGCCTACAGACTACTACTTTTTCCAGAATTTGGATAACTTCTTGGCTGGAAAAAAATTCAATACCCGAGAGGCAGTACAAAATGCCTATGAAGAATTCGTTGCCTCCCGTCCAGCTGATTTCTTTAAGAAGGGCATCAATAAACTGCCACTGCGTTGGCAAAGATTGAAAGCATTGATTGCATGGGTGATTACTTCGATTAATACAAATAAAAAATACATGAAAAAAATTCGTTTAAATTTTTTCATACGAAACGGCAATTTCATAGGTAAAGACCTAATATTATATTGTTGCACGACAAAATAATCCTTACTAATATTATAAATGTGAAAGCGTGGATGTTTGTTACGCTTTCACGCAAAAACTACTGAACGGATTTCGATGAAATTCGGTATGGTAGTAGTTTAGACTCTGGATAAAAACTTAGGCTACTTTTTATCCCGAAAAAGTAGTGTTCCTGAGCAACAGCTAGTATAATATATATTACTTAAAAATAAGCAGTTTCTAAGGGATAAGACCTAGATTTTAATCCCCCAAAACTCCCTGCATACTAAATTTCATTGTAATACTTGTAGCCGTTGTCGAGATACCGATTATATATACAAGATCGTCTCGTTTAATGTATAAGTTTCATATAAAATATAATTAACAACATATTGATTAGCTCCACTTATCTATAGATCTAAATTAAAATAATTACAGAAAATGAAATTTGAATGAAAATTGTACAGTCTCATAGTAAATTTTGGTTTGAGGTGAGGTCGACACTTCTTTAAACAGCGGGTCGTAAACGCCCAACGTCTTTTATGAGTCCTCATTTTATGCGCCTATAATGAATTTAAGAGGATCCCTTACATGTTCGGCTACGTCCACGATTATGCAAAACAATTACTTATTATTACCGGCTAGATTATGCGGTCGAGTGACGAACAGCCAATGACTGTGACGTGAATTTATTTTGATGAGTTAGGTAATACACATATAATGGATTTCGATCGACTGTGGATCTCTAGTAAGGCTGGGACTATATGCTCCGGAATCCGGAACACCGGTGAAAATTCATAGCATTGACAATAGAACTCTGTGCTAATACAATAGAGTTGAAAATCGAACACATGAGTGTCGAGTCAAATGTCAATATCATATATGACAGCTCGACACTCGAAACTTCAATTTTCAACTATATTAAATAAGCGCAGAGTCTTTTCTCAATGCTCAGAATTTTCTACGGCCCGGATTCCGGAGCATAATATGGTATATTATAGTCCCAGCCTTAGGTATTTACTTTTCGTACGAAACTAGACCGTTGTCCTAATGTAATAGACGCATTCACTTTCAAAATGGCTTTCGCCCACTCAAGAATACAGTAGCCAAGATAACGTTTTTTTCACCATGTCCAAAAAGCTTTTTTCCCCTTAGTTTCGGCGTCATTTAGTATTTTATTTATTTTAATTCATTCTTCATTTATTTATCTTATAAAATAAAATTAATTAATTAATTAATTTAATTAAATCGTTTATTTTTTTGCTTAATTGATATTTAAGTAAAGAGTGTCGCTTTGCATGCTTGATATTCCAAGTACTTATCACATCCTTGTGATAAATTCTTAAAGCAATAACTACCAGTCAAATAAGAATGATCTGTGGTTTGCAATAATTCTTCAATTTTAATATTAGGTAAGTAATTGTATGTTGCCTGTAGGTAAAGTTGATACAGAAAAAGGCAAACTCGCGAATAACGAACGATGTTATTCGTTATTTCAAATTAGCAGGTACTAAGTACTTGTGGTACTAGTAGGGAGTACCTAGACATTGGGTAGGTAGGTAGGATACAGTCGCGGACATGCGGTGTAGGCACCACTTTTGACCTTATTGCCATAGTACCTAATACAGTCGAAATGCTGTACCTACTTACATCAGGCTCGTCAGCGACTGAAGTCTGTAGGTACATACAATATACTAGTTATTATATATCACACGGCAACACTTTTATCCCTAAAAAGTAGCCTAAGTATGTGTTAATCCAGATCATAAATACCATACGTACCAAATTTAATCAAAATTCGTTCACAAATCACAATATACATCCTCACAAAGTTTTCACAAGACATAGTGTAAATAAAGTACGTGTGTCGTGTTCCCGTGGGAATCGTGGGATAGCGCCACGAGCAAAAGCTAGTTACCTATACATTTACCCCCTTACTAATAAAAATATTTACACAACGGATAGGTGAAACAACGTTACTGTCTTTATACGTTGGAAAAGTCACTTGGCAGACAAAGACAGCAACGTTGTTTAACTTATCCGTTGTGTAAATATTTTTATTATAAAGGGGGAAATTTAAGACTTATTTTATACAAATATTATTTTAATACACATCCATGACCCAGGAACACAGTAAAGATTTTCGTTCCTTACCGTACCCGCGACCCCCAGCTTGAGCACTAATGCGCTCATCCACTGAGCCACAGAGGTCGTCAATCGTATTGTAGAGGTGTGCTATCGTAAATTTTAAGGGAAGGGCCTATTTCACTTTACATGTCGCGAATAAGAAGTTATATAACTCAGCCTATTTCACAGTCTAAACTGATAACTAGGCACACATTTTAGATTGAAAAGTTGTAATGTAGGCAAATATTCTTATGCCTGACGGAAATTTCATAAGCTAGGCCTAGCTGTTTATCAAATTATCATTTATTAACAGAAATGACAAATGTTGAGGTTGTTGAGGTATAATTAGGTTAATATTTTATGACTAGCTTTTGCCTACTGCTTCACTGTCGTTAAATATTCTTTCTCCGTACAAATTTTCGACGCGTCTTAATAATAATATAATAATAATAATATCTATGGACGCTTTACACCACGTCAGTCTGGCTCCGTGGTAAGTATCCGAAGAACTTGTGTTACAGATACCAGAAAACGTGAATTATATTTAATACTTTTATACTATACAAATACTTAAGATTTTTATTATATTATACACATATTTAATATACATCCATGACCCAGGAACACAGAAAATCTTTTTGTTCCTTCGGCGGGATTCGAACCCGCGACCCCCGGCTTAAGTACCAACGCGCTGAACCACTGAGCCACATAGGTCGTCGTCTTACATCACGGAAGAGCGTAAGTTTGGGAAAATTTATATGAAGCGCTTGCTTATGCCCTAATAGGTATGCTTATGCCTTAAAGAACTGTACGTTGATTTATGTTCAGTCCTTGCAGTCGCGGATCCGGCTCTCAAAGGAGATTGTGACTTGTGGCCTGAAAATGTAAATTTTATTGTGCCTTCCAGTTTCCTTCTTAATATTATGTTAATTAAAATAAAATAAAAATTGTTGGGCGACTGCCGGGGTGCCGTACAGTGGGTCGAAAATCAACTTTCGTAGACATAGAAATGAAATGACAGTTTTTTATGGATATTGCTTCAGGTAGGTATTGCTCTGAAGTTTAAGATAACTTGGGCCAAAAATGAGGGATTAATAATTTTTTTTACGAAAAACTTGTATGGAGCCAATATTCATATTTTGAACAAATATATGAAAAATTATATAAAATGCTAAAATTAAGCTCTTTCCTCAACTTTCTCACGTATAATTACTTCGCAGCAATTGTTTTTTACTATGACTTTTTTTCAAAATTAACGGATTCGAATCCTAACTAGGATGTTGACTTGATAATTTGATAATGCAGTTACATTCGTGGTACACTGTTATCACGCAGGGTGTCGCAACTGGCGATCGGAATTATTGGCGTTAGAAATTCAAAATTATACCTAAATATCGTCTGTGCAAACTATATAACTGGCGTGCTCTTATAACGTGTGTACTCTTTCACACATGGCCTATGATTGGTGATACAGAAATAGAAGAAGAAGTATAATTTTAAATTTCAAAATTCAACTTTCTTTAAGTTTGAAATTTTTTTTAACTTTATCAAAATTCTATTATTTGCAAAAATCTGTAATTTTTTGTGAAGTGAACTCGAAATCATATTTTTTTATGATGAAACAGTGATTTTGATACAATAAATTCATGTATATAACCACTATATTTAAACATTAAACTTGGTTTGACTCGAAGAATATCGGTGAGTATTTGTATAAAATTTTACCTAATTTTAACTTCTGGATATAATGAAAAAAGACTTAAGAATAAATTTTTTTCAATATAATATGTATTAAACATAATGTGAAGTGATTTTAATGTGCATCCTAAGATTTAAGATTTTAAATTTTCTCGAATAATAATATATAAGATTCGAATGTTCATTAATGCACGCAATATTATGTTTAAATCAGAGTCGTATTATTGCTTAAGTAATATTTGTTATACCTACTTGATATTATATTTATTAAAAAAACAGAAATATTACGTTTTCTTCTGCCCGACGGAAATACCTATGATTAGGTACATAATAATATTTATGTACTTACTTTATTTTTAATACTGTTGTACAGTTTTACCACATACTTATTAATCTAAATTTACATTTAGTTAAATCTTTGTTAATATTGCGAAAAAGTAAAATATAATATAATTTCATAATTTGCAGGTATTGATTGGATTCTAATTTCAAGGGCCCGCAATAATATTGACACCATGAAAACATTTCAAGAATTCTCATTCGACGTTACGCCGCTGTCAAATGTTCCTGCTAGGCTCACAGAAGCGTAGGTACCTATTTTTCACCAACGGATTACCGCTGAAGATAATCAGACTATGCCGTATGAGCAGTGGTGGATTTACACTAGGGGCAGTCGGGGCTAATGCCCAGGGCGGCAAATTTTGTGGGGCGGCAAAATTTGGAAAGTAAAAAAAAATATTTTTAGAATTATTTTTTTACAATTATCAAATTTGCACATTATAATATATTATAATAATTAATTAATCATTTTTTATTTTTTGTTTGAAATGAGTTAAAAACTACTTACGTTTTACAATGACTGCAAATAGTCTCAAAAGATTGGCTATTCTATGCATAGAATATGTACTTGTACGTCTACTTTAACGTTTAGATTGTAAAGATTTAGGCTCGTGTTCACGGACATTTAATCAACCGTTTAAATACATAATCGGCCGTTTTTGTAAAAAATCCTGTTTACCACGTCCTAAACACTGGTTATAGAAGTTAACCGGCCGATTATCTTAACCAAGCCCGAGACCCTTGTTTAACCTTCGATTATAGTGATTTGACAGAACTTTTGTAGCTTTAATTTAATAGTTTTAATAAGGGAGTAAAGACATATTATTTATTTGAGACAAACTGATGACTTTTAATGTTATAATGGAAGGAGATTACAATCTCAACATGCTTGATTATTTGGACGAGTTAGAAGCGATGACGAGAAGACCTCGGATTTTTCAAAGTCGCCGTAATTTCTGTAATGAAGTTTCATTCAAGACCCGGTTTTGCTTATCCAAATCGAGTGCAATTCATATTCTTGGATTAATTGAAGATAAATTAGTATTTGAGTTAAATTCTTCAGCGAGTCGTATCCAACCTGCTACTTTCTGAGAATTTGTAGAGGCGTCAGTCCGTTTATTCTGAATTTCTTGTATTTTATTACAAGTTCAGATAACACACACTTTTCATTGTTTCTAAAATTAGTTGTTCGCTTTTTCTTCTCAACCATATTTATTACAAGAAAACAACAAAATTTGTTTCACTATAATTGTCTACACGATACTATATTGACATAAGTTCTACGTAAATATACGTCCTAGTTAAAATGAATTACTCTTTAAACAAAAGAAACAATAAACAACAACTTTCACATTTTGTAGCGTTAAATTTTACGTAACCAAATCAAAATGTCAGAAACATAAATGTCATTTTATGTTGTAGCGTTACATTTTTATTTAGTTGTATTACATTTATCACTAAATTATTCATAAACGGCCAGTTTTGTCTCGATTTACTAATCAGAGAAAGAGAAGCGATGGTGAACAGGAAAAAATGACTTCTTGTTTAAAGTCATGTTTAAAATTTCAACGACCGGTTACAAAATCAATGGTGAAGTTACTTTTGGTGAACTCGAGCCTTAGTCGACCAATTTACCTGTCAGGTGTGTTTGCCTGACAAACAAATGTAATAATACAGTCATAAGTCATCGTGAGTGCAAAATTCATGATTCTTACAAAGATATATAAAAAATATTTAGATATATATATAATATCTTGCACCAATATACAGGGCTCAGGCTTAGTTTGGGCTCCACGTCTCCCACAAATTGTTTTGTAGTTTTTGGGAGAAATAAATTATTATTATTATTATTATTATATATGCTTCGCTGGGCGCTCGATCAATGATTTGTCTATGAATTCTTGGAACAAAAACAAATATTTTTTATATTATTGAAGTATTTATTATATAATAAAATTTATGCAATGAGCAAGCAATTAGTTATTCTATTAAAAAAATAAGATATAAAAACTATAATTTAAAGTAAAATTTCTATGATAGGGCGGCATTTTCTTCAGTGTCCAGGGCGGCACTAATTTTAAATCCGGCCCTGGCCGTATGTGATAACCTGAAATATTTTGGTTACCAACCTATAGCCCTCGTACCCACGAGAGTTTTTTGTGGTAGCGACTCGTGCAGAAAAAACTGCATTGTAAATAGAACTCTGCACTCAACCTACAATAGAGCTGATACGATCCCGCGATGGGTGGGGCGCAGCTGCGCCTGAGCGCATCAATTGCGTTTGGGTGTGGCACATCAGTGCGTCAGGGCTCCTCCTCTTCGGGGGCGGCGAGGCGGGCTGCGTGGCTCCGCTGGATCCTCTGGTGGGACGGCATCTTTTGGCAGGCGGTGGCGGTCGTGCGGGCGGGCATGCCACGGCGCCAGGTCGGTCAACTCGACCAGGCGCGAGGCATCCGCTCGCGCGTACCCTCTCTGCCAAGCAGAGAGCTGGGCCACAAAGGCCTCCACGCTCTCCACACTGAGGTCCCTTGCAATGGTGGTGTTTCGGACGTACCACGGTGCGCCCGCAATTCGGCGCAGCACCTGGTTTTGGGCTCTCTGCAACAACCCTTTCTGGGGTGCAGAGAGCAGGTGGTGCCACGCGGGTGCCGCGTACGTAAGGCGGGACCGTACGTACGTCCGGTAGAGGGCGATGCGCATCCTCAGGGGGATCTGCGGGGACGCGTAGGCCGGACGAAGCTGGGCCACTGCCGAGTTCGCCTTCGCCACCGCCGATGAACACTGGGCGGCCATTGGGAGTCGGCGGTCAAGGGTGAACCCGATATACTTGGCTGTTCTCCCCCACGGGATCACAGCATCACCAATCTTCAGAGGCGCCGGAAGGGAGCACCTCTTGCTGACGGCGAGCGCCTGGGACTTGCCTGCGTTGACAGAGAGTCTCCAGTTGCTCAGCCAGTCAGGGAGGAGATCCAGCGTCCTCTGAAGCTTGATGGCAGCATGATCGGTGGTCAGCGAGGTGGCGCGATGTACGCCGTGTCGTCGGCGTACAGCGCCACGGTGGTGCCCTGGTCTGCGGGCACGTCGCTCGCGGAAAAATTGTAAAGTCCCGGGGAGAGTACGCTACCTTGCGGGACGCCAGAGGACTCCGTCAACGCGCACCCTAAAGGTCCTGCCGGAGAGGAAGGAGGCCACAAGCCTTACCAGAGGAGAAGGTACGTTGGCCCGGATCAGCTTACAGAGCAGACCCTCATGCCAGACACTGTCGAACGCCCTCTCCATGTCTAGGAATACAGCGACCGACGATTGGTGACGTGAAGAAGGAAAACCTTTACCTCCTCAGAGACCATTCGGGCGTGTTCCTTTTCGGTCGTCGGCAGCGGTGAGAATTGGCGCTCTAGGTGCTCGGCATGAATGTCTGCTCTATCTTCTGCACGGTACCTGAGGTTGCCATCTGGGTGAAACAGGGGGAACACGGGGGCTGTGGCTCCAGTAAGGCTGCGGTAAAAGCGGTGGAGGGAGGGCCAGTCCTCTTCCGCCTCCAGGATGCGTCGGGTCCAGTCTGCAGCTTTGAGGTCCTGAAGAGCGATTTTTACCTGCGGTGTGAGGCGGTTTAGCTGCGTTTTCAGCGTGGGACAGCGGGTGAGCTACCATCTTCGGCGCAGGCGCTTCTTTTCGCCTATGAGGTCGGCGATGTGACGGGGTAGAGTGGGCCGCTTAAACTGGCGGCGGGTGGGCGGCTGGGTTGCCGCGTCCATTGCAGCTACAATCGCCTCGGTGATCTGCAGAGTCATCGATTCGACGTTCTCCGCAGAATCTACCGGAAAATTGGGCGTGGTCTCGTGCAGCTGCAATGCGAAAGCGTCCCAGTCGCGGACTGGGTGGGGAGGAAGAGGGGGGACGCTTACAGGGGAGGCGCAGATAGTGGCTAGGTTTGGGAGGTGATCTGAGTCGTGCGCTAGATCTAGTGCCTCTTGGTGTAGATCACCTGCAAGACGGTAGGTGATTGCGACGTCTAAAACGTCTGGCGAATGCAGGGGGTTCTCCGCGTAGTGGGTGGGGGTATATGTGCCCACCACTGTGTACCCGACCTGTTCAGAGTCCGCGAGCAGACGTCTGCCGTCCGCGTTTGACGTGCGTGAGCCCCACCCCGGGGTGTTTACAATTTAGATCTCCGGCAATCACAGTCGGCTCATCTGATATGAGCCTGTGGATGTCGGAGATATCTAAATTGGACCCCGGGTGCTTGTAACACATGAAAAGGCGTGTGCGATGGTTGCCGAGTGCGAGTTCTATGCCCAGAGCGTAGAGAGAGGACACCGAGGGAGTGTGGAGAAGTTGGTGGAGGAGTCTCCTGCCAACCAGGATTGCGAGACCTCTGCACACTCGATCGCCCCCCAAGAAATCCTGTCGATAGGCTATATAGCCGGGGATATGGAACCGGTCCGGAGGGGATAGGAGGGTCTCGCTCAGGAGGGCTACATCCACCTCGTAGTCCCGAATGAGGAGTCAAATCGAGGCCACCTTATCGCGGACCCCCCGAACGTTCCAGTGGACCACGATTATTAAATTTGGGGCGTTGGGAGCCATTTGGATATTAATTTGGTGATGAGGGAGGCCCCTTCTGGGAGGGCCGTTAATAGGGTTTTAAAAATGTCTTCCCCGGCCTCGATTTTGGAGTAAATATCCATGGCCAGGGAGAAAAGAGTTTGTATAAGCTGGGCTGTAGATACGGGGGCCTCCCTCCTTGTCCGACGTTGGGAGGATGGTGGTGCAAGTTAGGAAAGGAAGGTGGAAACTACTGCAGGGTTTGCAGGTTCGGTAGCGACCTCGGAAACTTCGGTAGTTTTAGTGGCCGACGGAGCAGTGCGCCTTGCACGGGGCTGGCGCGGGGGGCGCGGGGTGCGATGAGGTAAGGGGGGAGCCGACAGAATGGCGTCGCCAGCCGACGGAGCGACTTCAATAGGGGGGAGGGGGAGAGCGAGGGGTTCAAACTCCGGGTCCGTGGCGGCAGTGGATGTCGCTCCAGATTTGGCCCTCTTGTTGGTTCTGGTCCTCTTCCGCTGCTTCCAAACTGTTTGGGAAGGGGCGGCGGAAGCGGCGGGGCGGAGGGTGGGCTCATTGGCCTCCGCCATTAGAGATGTTGCGGTGGGTGGCGGGGGTGGGACCTCTCTTTCGGAGATGGTGGGGGCATGACTTACCCTATTTGAGGTGCGAGTGGTGCGGGCAATGGGGCTCGCGTGTCGGTTTCTAGCCTCCCGGCGGAAGACCGGGCAGTTCCGGCTGTTGGCTGGATGGGGCCCCTTGCAATTTATGCAAGTGGGCTGGTCGGTTGTAGGTCGGGGGCAGTCGGATGGCGTGCTGCGGTGCGTGCTCCTCACCGCACCTGACGCATGCGATCCTGCGGTGGCAGTTTCGGCTAGAGTGCCTAAGCTGCTGGCAGCGGTGACACTGGGCGGGGCCGCTCTTGCCACGCCAGGACTCTACCCTGATGCCTGGCATGTTGAGCAGTTCTGTCACGTGGTAGATGCCGGGAACCAGGTTCGGGGTGCGCTTAAGTAAGACAAAGTAGGAGCACCCGGGGTGGTCCTTCCTGGAAAGGATCCGGGACACATGCTCCACCTCGTAACCTTTGCTGCAGAGATCGGCAGCTATCTCCTTTGTGGGTCTGTTTACAGGTAGGCCGTGTATGCGCCTACCTTTAGTTCGCGGTCCTGGGGCAGCGCGTACGAGTACCAGCTTACCTGTGTGGACTCGCTCAGGTCAGCCAGGTACCGCTGCACGCACCGATATTCCTTTTCACCATCTGGGGTGATCTTAACTCCCAGGCCGTACGGCTTCGCGTGTCGGGCGTGCCCCAGGAGGTCCCTGAGGCGACGGAAGTGGCCTGTCCAGTCCTCGAGCTTCTCGACGATGAGTAGGGGACACCGGGGGCAGGTTTCGGCGGCGTTGATGTCACGTTCGCTGCGGGGGTGACGGAGGATACCGTGGACGAGTCCATCGGCGAGGGGGCCCTCGAGGTAGTAGCCACGGAGGATCCGGACGGCGCAGGGGCGGTGGTCACTGCGGCGTAGGTAGCCGGACGGTCAGCACGCTTGGCCGGCGGCAAGACGTCCGATGACACCTCCTGTCGCTGCCGTTTGGGGACCTGCACGGGAGGGGCAGGGGGCGGGGGCATGATGCTCGACGCGGGGGCCGGTGCGGGGGCCCTCGGGGCAGGAACACTTACCGCACGGCGTTCCTCTTGCGGCGGTGATGCCGGCGAGGCGGTAAAGGTGAGCTTAGCGCTTACTGAGGCAGCTGTTGGAGGGTGGCTGGGCGTGCACACCTCCGTCGAAGGGCGCGCGGGGCGCGGCGGTGAGGCCGAACCCTTTTCGACTGAGCGAGGCGGGGGCCCAGACTCGCGGCGGGTCGCCGTCGGAGGGCATTGGGGCGGGGGGGTGTCAGTACACCCCCGCGAGAATGCCGAGGGCGGTCCGGGTATCCGTACCGCTCATGCTGGGCTCGGTGGGCGTGAGATACGCACGCTCGGACGTGCGCGAGCTCGACCTGGATGAGATTGAGCTGCGCGACGATCCAGAGCTAGCGCGAGGACGGCTGGAGCGATCGCGGCTATGCGGTAGCGGATCGCGATCGGCCATGACGACGGGACACTTATTAGCGTTCACTATATAATAGGGGACATGTTCATGATGTTCACAGCAAACAACACTATATATAACATGTAGCACGGACAGTTAAAACAAAAGGAAAATTACTCATACAAAAACAGGTAAACTAAACACAACACGTATTTAGTGTCTAAAGTAGTCACAGAGTGTACATACTTTGCACGGATAAAACTTTGAGGGCTGGCTCCCCGTGACCCAACGTTGGAACGGATTCCAACGGGAGGCCAGAGGCAGGGCAACTCCTCAGCAAGGCGGCAATCCATACTTTATTCTAACGAATAAGGTGTACATTGACGTACGCTATACGGAGTCTGTAGGCACTGTACTTTAGAGCGAGTCGGCACGAACGTGGAGTAAGACACTACGACACGCTGTAGGAGACAGGACGATCCAGCTGTGTTGTATTAGCGCAGAGTTCTATTTATAGTGCATTTTTATCTGTCGCGACTACATAAAAACGCTCGTGGGGACGTAGCCTTACTTTTGTATTTTTTTAATGCAATAAAAACGATCGAATTATCGTTGTTTATTTATCTTTTTAACCTAATAACACTACTAAATATTATTATCTTAAAATAAAAACACTCGATAATGCGCGTGAAATGCCTAAAATGAAAAAAAGATTATACGTAGGCTTTTTTTTCATTTTAGGCTTGAATCTTTTGCACTTTTAGCCGATATTTATACGTAAAAAAGCTAAGGTAAAACTTTGAATTTTGAATACTTTTTTTTTATTCGGAGTTCCACCTCATATTACGTAGTATACGTAGTTATATTATCTTTGGTAAAGTCAAAGAAAATGATGTCCGAGTAATTTCTTCCCAAAAATAAAGGATTTATAATTGAAATGAAACTAGTTACTTTATCGACGTATGGGAGAAATTTTATAGCAATGTAAAAAATTGTAACTTTTTCTGTTAATCGCCATCTTTATTTCTAAGTCTTAACCTAGAATCTTAATCCTCTACTATAAATAAGTATGTTTACGCTGATATAAGAAAGAATGATCAGCAAGTAAGAAGCACCAGTTACGACTCAATAAGGTAACAATACCAATACAACTACCTACTAAACCTATTTCGATTATAAATGAATAGACCGTGAAAGTACGCAGTTATAAGGTTGTAGGCATGCCCATGATACTACACGTATATGTAGATCCGCTCCTGAGACCTTGTTCAGACAGTCAGGCTGTTACCTTTTGTTTATATATACTTATTATATAAAATAATTAATAACAATATTTTAATTTGCTAATGAAATATTAAAGTTACAGTCTTGATTTAAGTTATTTTTCAATCCTAGATAATATTAATATTATTTACCGTACATACTTACAATATTATAATATAATTAACAATGTAGATGGAGGAAATAATACTGTTATCATTTTAGCATGAGCTCTTCAAAATGCCTTCAAAGAAAAATAAACGTCAAATACGAAAAAACTACAACGTCAAATTCTCTCAACCAATCAAATCGCTGGAACTGTTGAGGCGCTCGACATTTTGATTTGTTTGTAACGTAAACTTTTTGAACTTCAACGTTTATGCATGAGTGATACAACGTTTAGGATAAGTTAGTTGGGATTTAGAGTTTTATTTGGTACAAAAAAAAGCTGTGAAGTGTATTAAAAGATATTTATGCATATTTTATGTGTTAATTGTGTTTGTGCGTAGGCTCTGGCAAAATGATTCCCGTAACAGAAGATGTTGGAAAAATTTTGTAAGTTTTATCCGTTTTCCTTATTAAAAGCCAATTTCTTTTCGTACTTGTTACAATATAATCGTTTTCATTTAATAAATTGCATTTTAGCAACGATGTTCTTCTCGAGATATCACAAAACATTCGGAATATGATGGAAGAACTCTGGTTGAACTGGTCACATCTAGGTGTTGACGATCAAACTAAAATCAACAACATCACCAAACTGGTTCAGATTGAAAAAGAACTACATCGAGATGTTATTTCTGAGACCAGACAGAAGTTGAAAATCATGCAAGGCCAAGTAGATAGTAAGTTGAAATTATATATTGTCATCAATTCACTAAACTATGTTTCATCGCTCCAGCTTATCAGTTAAATGTTTGAAAAGTAAACTTTCATACCTATAATTTTTATACTTTTATTTTTAATAAAACAATAACCACACCCACAATCTCAACTGATAATTAAATTTTCACAATTTGCTTAATGTCTTAGTGTTATAATAATATATTGATTTGTGGGATTAATGTTTTTTAACTTCATTGTGTAATAATCGTTTATAAACACCACTTCTATTTACCTGTAGTTCAATTATTTTTAACTTTCTATAGCAATTTGTTGTTAAAAAGTTTTTTCTGCTAAGATTCAACTTCACAAGTCAATAATTCGGAGAATAATTGTAAATAATTGTTCAAAATACTTTTAGTGCAAATAAGTTTAAAGTGGCAAAAAAATTGGATATGTGTCTGCCATTGATGTAAATCAATTATAACATTAAGACTTTGATTTAATATATTTCTGTTTAATAATTAGAGCTAAAGGAAGAAACTGAAGAGCTGAGCCGTTGTCTGTCCGTAGACATCACCATATTAGACTTCAAGGAGGACATGATGTTGGTTGAATATAAACGAGAGCTGGAGGAGCAGATTTCTGGGTAGGTTAATCCAATTCAAAAAAAATATATTTACATTAGTAATAACACGGAATTCTCCCTATGTGATGCCTACAACCTTCAGGAACTAATCCGGTGAGAAGAATCGACATAAGAAACTCAGACGGGGCTATCTTTTAGGAAAAAGATGGAAAATTGTTCTAAAATATGTATTAACTCAAATCTATACAATATTAACAATAGTCAGGATAAGTAAAAACGGTCCAGCTATTTCAGAGATTAGCCAGAACAAACAGACAGGAAAAATTATATGCATTTAGTACAAAGCTGTTAATTTGAAATAACAAACAGACGCTTCAATTTTATTTATTTGTGTAGATAAATGCTAGTTTTTGTCTATAGTTGTATAATAATTAATAGAAGATTGTGCATGATGAATTTATAAACAACTAGTAAAAGTGAAAAAATAATACATTAGTTTTTAATGAGTATTATAATAATAATAAATATATAGGCAATAAGCCTTTGATGACTGTTTTGTTGGTGGTTTATTAATTTTTATCGGGTTAATGTTAAATTTTGATCAGTTATTGTACTTACAAGCTTAATTTTTTGTAAATATCGTGTACTTACTTATTTTCTGTACTTACCTTCTTTTTCTACCATCACAGGTACAGGGAGCAAATGGAGCAGCGTAGAATGAAGATGGACAGACTCTTGGAGTGGCAAAGAGACCTCACCGACAAGCTGGGTGTGACCATACATGAGCTTCAAGAGGTGCCACTGCCGTCAGAAAATGAGCTTGACAAGCTGAAGGATCATTTGGAGGTTCTACAGGCGGAGAGGGATAAGAGAGCCGAGATTTTTTTGAATACACAGGTCGAGATTAAGGACATCATGGGTAAGTTTTATGTGGAATTAAATTAATGAAGAGCATAATTATTTGCACATGAATTTAGTATTATTTAGATTATTAGATCATCCCTTAGTAAATTTAGTTACATTAGAAATATTATTAATCTTTTCCTATTTGTGTCTAATGTATTCATGTTTTGAGTCAGTCATTATATTATACAGTTTTTTAAAGTATTATTTTTGGATAAATAATAATTTTTTTGTACTTTAGTATATTATAGTAATTACTTATTTTTAGACAAACTTCAAATCAAACCACAGAACAAGTTTGAGCAGCTTGTAGTGACATCATTGTCGGTGGAGTTCAAAGTTACAGATCTGAATATGGACAGACTGGCTAAGCTGAAGCAGGACTTGCAAGAAAAATATGAGCAGACTAACAATAGAGTAAATAGTAACAAAATTATTGCCACTATCACATTCAGGTATATCTTTAGCCAGGCTTATGATGTGCCAGGGGCAACAAATGGGCACCTCTAAATTTTTATGCTTATATCTGTTTATTTTAAATGTTTTTTTCATTGTTTAAATTAAGAAATTTAAATTCCCATCTTGAAACTTTTGCACTTGCATGCGTAACATGGGCCATGAATTGGTTTTAAGTGATCAATGCGAGGAAGTGTACTATTTCCCTGCATTGTTCAGAACTATCTTAATTATCGTCATAATTTTCCCTATGCTCAGTGCTCACACCAGTTTCCCATAAAAGTTGGCAGAGATCACCATTGTAATCCTGACCTACTAGTTTCACTTAGTATAAGGTTTCATAATAAATGTACCAGTAGCAGTAGTTGATTTTTGGATTAAATAAAAAGTGTGCAGTTTCCTTTTAACTGACTTTCAAAAGGCGGATTCAATTCTTTAGAATGTTTTTTTTAAATTAAGATTGAATTCTTTTAATGTATTGGAAAATTTCTTTATAGTAATTGGGTTTTTCACTGTAAAGTAATAAATATTCATATAGTAAGTTTATACTTATGTCATTAAACATAGGTGTTGGAGTTGCGTGAGCGTCTGTCGAAGCTCTGGGAATGTTTAGAGGAGGACCAAATTTATTGCGACAACTTCCTACAAGCCCACCCTGGATGCCACCCACTGACAGAAATGGCTATCAAAGAGGAAATAAAACGATGCGATCAGATTAAACGGCAGAAGATATCGGTAATTATTACTAACTAGAAGTTGCCCATGCCTTTTAACAAACATTTTAATGCGCTTTAAAGTAGCCTATGTACTTTCCCGTGCTATACTCTGTATCTGTGCCAAATTTCATAAACATCTAACAGTTGTTTCGAAACCTATTCAATGTAAACAAACAAACATACAAAGAAACAAATATTTCCTTTTTATAATCTATAGTTAGATTTGTATTATTATGACAGCTTTAACTGTTGTCTCAATACTAGGAAATTAGAAATACATCTCAATTTATATTAAAAAGAGCTTATCACTAAAGTAAAAAAGTACTTCACAGTTAGAATATTATTACATTATTATCTGTAAGTAACATTATTAACTTTATAATTAATGTCAGCACAAAGTTAGGATCGCTGCTAATCAAAGTATTATTTATTAGAATCATAAGCTACCATTTGTGGATCCTGTATAATTTTTCAATAAAAATGTCTACTTATCTCTCATGAAACTCATACATGATCTACTTATCCTGACTATCATCAGCTATCTATATTTAAATGTTTCTTTTAGGTGTTTGTGGCCAATGTCCGCACTAAGATCAAGCTCATGTGGGACAACATCAAGTATTCCACTCAGGAGCGAGAGGAGTTTGTGCATTATTACCAGGATATCTTCACTGAGGATACACTTACCCTCCACGAGTTATACCTTGATAAAATCAGCAAATTCTTCAGTGAAAACAAGTAAGCACAGTGAAAACATAAATAATTAAAGCTTAGCTAAAACTTACAAGTGCCCGTTGCGGGCGTTCGGGCCTACGAACTTATAATACACAAAAAAAATTACATGTACAGAATACTTGTGGCAAACATGAAACTTTATTTTAAATCCAAAAATATTCTCATTGTGCCTTAAGAACATCACAAAACTTAAAAATTTGTACACCTAGCGCCATCTGTTTATTGAGGTGTTAGTTAAGTTGTTATGTAAGAAGTATAAGTAGCTTCCGATAGATGGCGTTATATCCAAAATCGTGTCGTGAGTCGTGATGTGACGTGACCTTTAAATTTCACTTTCAACGCCGCTAAAGAGTTACACTTCAAAAAAATCAAATTAATTTTGTGAAAAACCATTTCTATTGTGTCAGTTAGTACCGATCACGTTTCTTATTATCTGTAACTTAGTCGACAGTTATCGACTAAAGCTATTACACTTCTTGACCCTTAACATTTTCTCAACAGACAAATCTTCGACCTAGTAGTAACTCGTCGCGAGCTCTGGCTCAAGATGACGGAGCTGGAAGCGCGCGCGAGTGAGCCCGGCCGCTACCACAACCGCGGCGGACAACTGCTGAAGGAGGAGAAGGAGAGGAAGGCTATTGCCAGTAATGTGAGTGAAAACTATACAACTAGTCTCGCTCTAGGGTCAGTTCACATCGCGACGATACGCGGCGCTGCATTTTTGAGATAGCTATTGTAAATTAAACTTTATTCACTATACTAAAAAACACATTTCATTTAACATCAGTACATCAGTCAGTTTCATACACTGGAGCGCGGTTGCACAACAAAACATATATCTTGTGTAATTAATAAATTTTTAATAAAGTTCAATTTTAAATAGCTATCTTAAAAATGGAGCGCTATGTCGCGTATCGTTTCTTTTCGGTGTGAACCTAAACCATAAGAGTTCCATGTTTTGGCACAAAAGGTAGAAGAGACACCATGGCGTCACTACAACTGTCGTGAATTATGGCGCGGTACTACGATGTATAATATATAATAAAATAGGCTTCTTAAAAATAGTTTTTGAGACGAATTAATACATTTTAGCACAGCAAAAAAATATCTGTTAATCTTGATCATATTTGTTTTTACCTCCGACTTGACCTTTATGCCGACGACATAAGGATCTAAGTTTGTCATGTTTTTTCTTTCGTCGTGTAATACTAATAATATCCGTAGCTCAGCTATATAGGCCATTGGTATTTGCGTTGTTGACCAATTGGTCTCGGGTTCGAATCCCGGTCAGACGATTTTATTAAATTCTTTTTCTTTCTTTATCTTTTATAATTTTATTTTTTCTCGCACATTTAAAACTCTGAGCAATGCTTGTTCTCTTAGGTATCGTAAAGTATATTGTTGAAAGTGGTGTACCCTGATATACCTAATTATTTATTTTATTATTCGTTTCTCTAAGTTGTTGTAAATATTAGTGTAGATTATAAAAAAAGTTAAAGAAAAAAATATGAAGTGATTGTATTCGATGAAAGTTAGTCTGTAAGAGTGTATCTGGGAGCTTTGCTCGGAGTTTTAGTACTATGATAAAATAATTAAAAATAAATAAAAAAATATAAAAGAAAAAGAAATAATAAGAATCACAAAAATATTTATCTTTTCCAAACAATGCAAAAATCAAATGTACGCATACCAAGCTGACCAAGGTGCACCGCTTCTCGGTGCTATACCAGGTTTTTATACCTACTAGGGAGGACTCAGAAAGAAAGGTTCCAATTACTGTTCACCCCAATGACATAGTTTGGTTCATGGATCCAGAAAGGACCGGGCGGGTGCCACCAACAGGCAAATATGCTTGCTTGGGAGAATTTGCATCCATGTTTGAGGCTGAGATCTTCGCCATTATTGGTTGTTCACTAGAGAGCTTAGAGATGGCCATAGTCCATAGAAACATCCTTATTTTCTCTGACAGTCAGGCTGCGTTAAAAGCACTGACTGCAGCCGAAATTTCAACCAAATTAGTTCTGGACTGTGTTGAGACGCTAAACATGCTAGGACTTGACAACAATATCCGCCTGGTATGGGTTTCGGGCCACAGCAATATTCCCGGCAATGAAACCACAGATGAGCTGGCTAGGCTAGGGGCTGAAAGTCGCACTTACGGACCAGAACCAGTTTGCTGAATATCTCCCAGGACTACCAAGAGAACACTTAAGGAATGGGGCCGCAATCTAAACATAAAGAAATGGGCTGCAATCCCGGGCCTTGTGCATTCCAAAGCGTTAATCCCGGCCGTTAACAAGGCGTGCGGAATTGGCGTTTTCAATGAGTAGGAATCAACTAAGAGTCCCTTACCAGAACCCTAACTGGGCACTACAAGGTTCACAAACACCTCAACAGAATAGGAGTTGGTGACACAACGACTTGCAGATTCTGCGGGGAGAAGGAGACACCACCTCGACTGTCCAGCACTTCAACAGAACAGAAACAGGTACCTTGGACAGCACGAATACTCTACCACAGAGGAAATTCGTAGCACCAACCACATCGTTCAGTTTATGAGCAGCATACTGGGGCCTGGGGCAGGTACTATAACGCGAAGGAGTCACTAGATCTACTTGGGTCGGAGTGACGTCAGGGCTCGATTTTGACCTGCCTTTGACAATAATAAAAAAAACCAAGCTGCCAATCAGACTGACGTAAGAAAGTCAAAATTATTGATATATTGTTGCACGACGAAAGAACTGAAGAAGATCTTATATCAAGGACAGGACAACAGAATGAATAATAATATATTATAAATATTAATTTTTTTGTTTGTAAAGTATATTTAATTATATAAATTATTATAATCAATTCTAATCTTAATAAATAAGTCCTTCACGACGAGTACCTATTAGGAACATGTATTCAGCAAACAACATTTTAATTCATGCGTTGTATTAATTGATTTATTTTTTATTAAATAATACAATATTTACAATAAATATGATGTAGCCAAAGAGACTATTCGGTTAAATCACTAATCTCAGAAACTAAAACTAGGTATTTGAAATTATAATTTATTTGGTGTTTTTTCCACCTATCCCCTCAGAAACGTTATGAACAGTTTCCCAAAGTTGTATTTATGTCGTAAATAATAGGTCTTTACCTATGAAATTGCCGTTCTGCAGTACTGGCCATTTCAAATCAAAATAATTTTTGTTTGGCTAAGAATTCTAATTTCAAATTAATTTTATTTTAAAAACATGGAGTTCTTTTTCCAAAAGTAGTCATTTGTTTATTAATTAGTGTTACATTTTCATCGCATTTCAATCTTTTTCGTCATCATGGTTACGTTAAAAATTCGAGTAATTATGGAATATGAGTACCGTCGTGGCAGCAACGCGGCACAAACGGCACGCAACATTAACGACGTTTACGTAGCTAACACTACAAACTAACGCACCACCTGTTATTGGTTTGCTCGCTTCCGTTCTAGAAATTTCGACCTGAAAAATGAACCTCGCGGTCGTCCGAAGACTTTGGTCGACAATGAACAATTAAAGGCGATTGTGGAAGCTGATGATACACAATCTACGGCTGAATTAGCAGCAGCTTTCGACGTTAGCGTCAAAACAATATTGGTCCATTTGCGTCAAATTGGCAATGTCAAAAAGCTTGACAAATGGGTGCCCCACGAACTCAATGATCGCCAGTACGCGTCGAGACGTGCCTTGCACTGCTCCACAGACACTCAAATTAAGGAATTTTGAACCGCATTGTTACCTGCGATGAAAAATGGATTCTGTTTGATAACCGCAAGCGCTCAGCAAGTTGGTTGGATCCTGGTTCAGCACCTAAACAATGCCCTAAACAAAACCTTACCCCTAGAAAAGTGATGGTCACTGTTTGGTGGTCTAGCGCCGGTGTGTTTCATCACAGCTTCTTACCAAACTGGGTGAGCATTACTGCAGATGTGTACTGTGAAGAACTGAACACAATGATGGAGAATCTGGCACATCTCCAACCAGCATTGGTCAATCGCTCGTCTCCGCTGCTCCTGCACGACAACGCGCGACCTCATACTGCACAGCAGACGGTCTCAAAGTTGCAAGAACTGGGGTTGGAAGCTCTCCGTCATCCGCCCTACTTACCAGACCTTGCACCTACAGACTACTACTTTTTCCAGAATTTGGATAACTTCTTGGCGGGAAAAAAATTCATTCATTCATTCATTCGAGAGGCAGTGCAAAATGCCTTTGAAGAATTGTTGCCTCCCGTCCAGCTGATTTCTTTAAGAAGGGCATTAATAAACTGCCACTGCGTTGGCAAAGATACATTGGTGATTACTTCGATTAATACAAATTAAAATACATGAAAAAAATCGTTTAAATTTTTTCATACAAAACGGCAATTTCATAGGTAAAGACCTAATATTAGTGCAGATTATAAAAAAATGGTTAAGCAATAAAGCAAAAATATGTAATGATATATTATTATTTATTTAAAAAACAAGGAAGATGAGAAAGAAAAATTTGTAATGAGATTTGAACCTTAAGTAACCCCCGAATTGTCAAGCTCGAGTTATAGCTAAGAACACTCTAGATCATGTCAGCTTTCAAACAAAAATGCTAGATCAAAATCGGTTCATGCATTTGGAGCTACGATGCCACGACAGACACGTCAAACTCGTAACATCCTTCTGTTTCGTTGGGGGTTAAAAACCGCTAACATTTTTAAAATCATACAAGCAATCTTTGTAAGGCATGTGCAAACATGATTGCAAACATGATTTAGTATCATTGAACTTTTATTTTTATTTTAGCTTTATACATACAAAAATTAAATATAATATAATTTTGTATATTTATATCCTTTATTTTTATTATTGTACATTTTTATTGCAGTTACCTAAAATTGAGGCCCAGATTCGTGACTTGGTGATGGAGTACGAAGACAAAACTGGAACCGTCTTTACTGTCGATGGAAAGCCTCTCCTTCAGCTGATGCAAGACGAATGGGAGATTAGAAAAGCTGTAAGTTATACAGGCTATTAATTACAATATTAATCTGCAGTTAATAGTCGTTGGTTGTCATACTGAGGTAAACAGTGAATTATAGTAACACCAGTGTCTTTTTTTTTTTTTTTTTTTTTTTTCCGAGGGGAAAATCTTCATAAGATCATCCTCATCCTAATCTCTTGAGGGTAAGAGCTAGGGGTATGTGGAAATTTCTACCCACTAAAAACCCCTCGGTGGTCCACTTCAACGCTATTGGAGAACTCTGGGATCTCATCTGAACTACGCCAGTGCAACACCAGTGTCTTCTGTATTTTATCTTGTATAAGTAATTCTGAAGAATAAATTCTGGATGTAACAAAACTGTGTTGTATGAAGATTATAGATTATTACACATTACATTATTAGTGAGATAAATAAGTATAATTTGAGGGTTCTCTCGTGAATAATGGCACGTTCTGTGCCCTCGGAATTGAGCAGCATTACCTTGTATTCATTTCTCGACTAGAGAATGCTGTAATAGTACAATTCCGTGTAAGAGTGTTAAATTTCTGCATGGACATTATTAACAGGAACGCGTGAACAAGGTGTCGGCGCGCAAGCAGGCGCTGACGCCGACCACGCCGTCGTTCCGGCTCGCCACGTCACCGCTGGGCAAACGCAACCGCACCGCCGCCGGCCTTGCCGCCACCGCCGAGCGCAACAGGTGGGCCGCGCAGCACAAATAAATTATACATACGATTCAATACCCATAGGGCCCTTAACACTAGGGCGATTGCAACGCGAGAGCCCAAGAATGCCCATACATTTAAAGAGCCGCGCACTTTGTAAAATGAATGCCAATAATGCGGCTGTAGCGCTGGTGTCGCTTATATTATGCAATCGAACAATTGCCGATCGACCAGGCATAAGATAAAAATCGCTTAACAGCGCCGTTGAAACGTGCGCACGCATACATACTTACGTGTAAATACGTACTTCAATCACGTCTGCAATCGTTGCGGTCACTTCCATTGTGTTTTAATATTTTGAGGTGTCCTACAGTTAGGAAACTGGACGAGAAGGAACTTTTTCGATATTATACGCTCGCCGACTGATCCGGTGTACCTACTACTTTTCGGTCTCATTACCAAAAATGTTTAAATGTTGTATATCGAATTTGTCGGCGACTGTAGCAGACTACTACTATCAGACTGACTGTGTCTGCCTTTTTACCGGAAGGGTTAGGTTATTATAGAACTACCTGACTTTCTCATTTACATTCATAACCATAATCTCGAACCAAGTAAAAGCTGGAAAAGAAATATTTAAAGTACTGGCGGGTGTGATATCGAGTGTAATTAGTTCACCCACATTATAGGCCACCGAGCAAGCGCCAGCTGATTACGAGCAGCGCGACTAAAGCGGTCACCACCATTGCGTCAAATCTGTCTGCGTTCAAGCGCTCCGCCGTGTCCACTGTCAAGAGGTATGGATTTTTTTATATTGATTATATTGATATAATATATAAGTACCTGGGTGACCGACTTAAAAAAAATTAAAAGGATTCTCAAACATATTCCTCTGCTCGAGACACAAATTTGCCAAAAACGCAAAAATTGCACATACGCAAACCAAACTGCCGTTCAGATTGACATTAATAGAGTCAAAAATATTCATATTTTGTTTTACGATGAAAGAAAAAACTTATATAACTTAAAAATTTCCCAAGGGTAAGGACCTAGCTAGATAGATTTGCTCCGTAAAAAACCCTACATACAAAGTTTTATGAAAATATTTGCAGCCGTTTCCGAGATTCTGATTAAATATACAAGAATCGCTTGTTTAAAGTATAAGATTATATAGGGTAAAATGATCTATAGGTAAATAGGGCAAGTGTCATACAAAAAAGTATGCTCCTATAACCCTATCTGACTAGAATTTTTTTTTTGTGTTAAAATAAAGTTAAATATTCTTAAGTAATGCATTAAAAAAAGTTCACAATGTGTTTTACAAAAATATGATAAATGTTTATCTTACTACTATTATATATGTGGAAGTTTGTGAGGATGGATAGATGAATGGATGTTTGTGACGCTTAAACGCAAAATCTACAGAGCGGAATTTACTGAAATTGGATATGGTAATAGTTTAGGCTCTGGATTAAAACATAGGCTACATTTATCCCGAAAAAGGAAAGTGATCCCCGTGGGATACTTTATTTACACTGGCGGAGCCGCGAGCAAAAGCTTACGTTATCACTTTTATATTTTATTCATAAGGTGGGACTGCACTAGGCGTAACTACGCGGCGGCTGAACTTCGCGACGCGACACGGCCAAATATTCTTTGTATAAAATTGTATGAGATATAACGCACTACGCGGCACTCCATTGCAGTATTACAAGTAGGGACGTGTCGCGTCGCTCCGCTGCCGCCTAGTGCCGTCTCACCTATATAGCAAAACTTAAATAGGTTTTAATTTTAAATATTTCACTTGACTGCAAAGCATTTATATTATCTGTATGATATCATTTTACTCCAATTCACAGACGTATAAGCGGTCGACTAGCGGCTCGCGCGAACATGGAGGGTAGAGGCGATCTCGTCAAGCGCAAGATAGACTACGCCACCGCCGGCGAGGGGAGGAAAACTCCCAAGGTTAACGGCAGTATATTGAAACATAAGCGTACGGTGAGTGTAGATTCACGCGGCTTACTTTAATATTTAAAACTGTCGTCGCTCGATGTTTGGCAGATGTGAAACAACGTAACATGTATTATCTGGGAATCTAATTCATAACCAAGTTGACTGCTATCATAATTTGTCCGTATTATGTTATTAACATGATATCAAACTGACATGTCATTGGCAGTTGTATTGTGACTGCATGCGGTCATTTTATTACAAATAAATTATGAGAACTTTACGCGCTTATGAATCAGATTCCCTGATAGTATTTAGATTCCTTACTTTGCCACATTGACGATCTGATAACATTTCAATGTTTATATTTTCAACTACTTTTGAAAGCTTTTTCTATCACCTTTCTTATCAATTTAACTCTTTTAAATACTTATAAAATATTAAAGTAAGCTATTTTAATAGTAGCTATGCAAGTATTTACTTTTAATTAGTTTAATGTTGCTGTGTAATCATAGTTAACGTAACTAATTTGCATTTTACTTCCCATTATAGTAAAAGGTTTTGTTGTAATTTGTAGCTGTAGACATAGTTTTTGCTTTGTTTAATAAAAATAGGACCCCGGTCTGTTTGTGTACGGTAGGTAGATTAAACAATTTGTAGATGAAACATTACAAAACATTCTTGATGGTGGACATTTTATCTTCTACTAGCTTTTGCCCGCAGCTTAGCCCGCGTGGGAGTGTTTGTGGCAAAAAACTTCTTTAGCAAATATACCTGAAATATAGTAATAGCACAGAGTAAAAATATATACTTTATAATAAATTTTCACACGTACTTTTTAATTTTAAGATATCTCATAAATACGAATAATTAAATTGTATCCGTCTAAATAGCTTCTGAAAATCCCACATTATTTCTGATCATTTTTTTAAACTTATAATGGGTATAGTAACCTATCCTTAAAAGATAGACATATCTATGCCGTCGCGGACTTTTTGTTGACCTATAAAAGGGAAACAATCCTACCATACATAGTTTTGTTATTTATCTACAACGGGTTAGGTTAGGCAGCGTTTTTGATAAAAGTTGCCAGACGGCTTGATTTTTTCCGACACCTTCAACAATTATCGACATAAATTAAACAATTTCCAGAACATCTCAACAAATTATTATCGACCTAAACCTTCCTCAGGAACCACTCTGTCGATAAATGTAAACGGCATGAAAATCCCTTCAGTAGTTATTGAGATTATCGCTAACATACAGACAGACAGACTCGGCGGGCACTTAATCCTATGTTTGTATCCTATGTCTGTCTCCTGGTTCTAAGCTACCTCCCCTCCAATTTTCAGCCAAATCGGTTCAGCCGTTCTTGAGTTATAAATAGTGTAATTAACACGACTTTCTTTTATATATATATAGATATATATAAAAGGTAAAGCTGATCGTCTGATGTATCAACGCACAGGCCAAACCCTTAAGGCTAGAAATTTTAAACTTTTGCACACGTATTTCTCATATGACCTAGGCATCCACTAAGGAAGTATTTTTCAAAATTCAACCCCCAAGGGGGTGAAATACGTGATAAAAGTTTGTTTGAAACTTTTTATTTCTTTGACATTTTTGCATGATATTTCGTATGAATAGGCTACTTGACTCATAATATTTAATTTCATACATTGAAGGAGTATTTCCTTTAGTCCTTGGCTTAGGAAAATGTATTCTAGCGATATCACAAATTAAAAACTTAAGATTGTACTTTATATTGTTGACTTTATTTATTAAAGTTGATTTAAAAATATGTACTTATTTTTGTTTTTTAATTTCTACTGATGAAAACGCTTTAAGTAACTTCCGGCATGGATCCTCGAAGTAAATTCCGACACAAACACACTAAACACATATGTAGTAGTGAAACGGAACGTTTCTGTAAATAAATAGTTCATGACATCTTAAAAAGTTATTTTTGTCAAACGGAACGTAACACCGCCATTTTACTACTACGGACTATAGCACAGATTAAAAATAGTACTAGTATGACGTCACAGCACAGATAATCTATTAACGAACTTTGCCAATAGTGTTTCGGCGGTTTTTAAAAAGTGTATTATTAATTTTTTTTTTGTAGGTTTTTAGGTTTCAAAATAATAATAAATTACTTTTTTGTGTGTAATAAAACAATTATGAAGCGTTTAGTTTAGTATTTAGCTATAATTCAGCCCCTAGATGGGTAAAATAGGGGATGAAAGATTAAAACCTAATTTCACGCCGGCGAATCCGCGGACAATTAATGCTGGTGTTCAATATGTAGTTTGCTGAAGAGGATTTCACATTTCCATAATACGAACATATTACGAGGACGATCAGATTGCTAAGCGTGCATTTTCTTTAACTGTATTTCATAATTTAAAATCTGTAATGTTATGAGTCAAATATGCACACGCATATTAACAAAAGTATGCCATGTTCGAGGCAACTCATGGATTTTATTATTGTAATAATTTCAACGACTTATAATCCATGTTAATGATAATAATTTGAACATTTTACATGCGTTCGTGTGTCCGCATTAGTCACTCGACATGCAATGCGAGTTCTTATTCATTAAGATTCAAATTTATGTAATATACTTATTTGATAATATTTGATTGTAATATTGTACTTTTCGTCCGCGTGTAACAGTTACTTGATAGCGTGGAAAGTCAAAATTCAAATTTTACTGAATCGTGTATAGTGGACTACGCAGATTAAAATCCCGTTCCCGAAAATGAGCAGTATGCATAATATTCTATAGATATTCATAATCTTCAATACTAACTTTCCATCACGTTTTTCTTCAAATAATTCGAAATGATATAACAGGGCCATAGATATTAACATTAACTATTACGAACAGTCGCACGGTCACCGGCGCAGTAACGGGCGTCGCTCCATGACGACGAACCGCTCGGGCACGTCGCAGGAAGACACGCGTTCACAGAAGGACACGCGTTCCCAAAAGGACCCGCTTATGGAGACCACACTGCTTACCACCTACACGGACTTCAAGGTAAGAAAGAGAGAATTGTGTGTTAAGGCGCGTCTCCTGCTAATGTTTTTTCGAAACATTACACAGAAAACATTTCAAAACAAGCTGTCTCCAGCTATAGAGAATGTTTTTGATTGAAACAAAACATTTTGTATAGACAAGATCATGAGCTCCGATGAGGAAGACGAAAGCACTCGCAGTTTTATCGATTGCTGATGCAGAATCTAGTAAAAAACGGGGGGTCTAATAAGGTCACTTTAGGTGTTGCATATATTTTTTTCGACTCATATTATGTGCGCAATTTTACGCATTTCTATTGAAAACTTTCAAAATTGTATGCATATTGTATGTATGTAGCCATTTTACCATTTCACTATTTTTATATGGAAAAATATATATGAAACATCTAAAGTGGGCTTTTAGACCCACAGATTTCGAGTTAGGCCATATTTACTGACCCGTAATTTTAGTATTTATCAGGAGTTACAAATAAAAGACCGATTTGGGATTTCGTATTTCTTATGTTTAATGGTCATATGAGTGGTGTTAACAGTTGATAAGAAATGAAACATTCCTTCCCCTCTATACCCGCGCGGGAAATGTTTTCCGTCCGTCTCGGAAGACAAAAACATTGTGTATTCCTACGCAAATGTGTATAGCCTCGCTCCAATGTTTCGATGTTTTGTGTAATGTTTCGAAAAAACACGCGCAGGAGATGCGCCTTTAGATGTTGATAGTAGATTGTGTCGTAGTGTAGAAATGTAGAGAAGTATGGTAGTGGTAGCGCCAGTGTAGTTGGTATTATTATATTAATACTTGAAGCAAATACTTTCAGTACAGATTTACGAGAATTGTGCAAACTGAGGAGTATGAAATTTGGCCGGTAAATTAAAGTTATGTGGAGGAAGGTGTGCAGAAAGCATATATTTTCAAATTATGCTTAGAAATATTTTAATGAAAACAAAAATATTATATATATATAATAATTATAATTATTTTAATTAGCACTAGTTTTTGCCAGAAACAGGTTTATCCTAGTTCAGGCGCTATTGTTTGTCACCTACTATTTGTCACCTACTTCTGACCTGCCTGTAATTTACCACATTGTATTTTTACTGAATAAAATTATTAAAGCTTACAACCTCTGATATTAACACACACTACCGTGCGTTTGATAGATACAATTTTGTTACACGTTGACGTTTGTCAATCTGTCACAACATTTACATTTTTCTTCATATGTAAGAGGCAATATAACCCTTTTATGGTTCAAACTTAAAAATTATATTAATTATTATTGGCGAATTTCGACCACAGGGCAACCTTTAGTTAAAAATATGATGTCACGACGTCAGCTGTTTTTTTTATACTTATAGAAGATGAATATAATATTTTATCTACTAAATTTACCTTTATTTAGCTGGGTAGGCGCTTAAAATTTGCCTACAAAACAAAATTCAATAAATTACAAAAGTATGTTATTTTAAAGTTGTATTAAAAATGAATAAGCATGAAATTACTCCTACTACATTTGAAAATAAAGAAATTTTAAGGTGATAAATAGTTTATAACTCTATTGCTTAATTTATTTAATATGAAGAAACACCAACTAATTTAAAAATTATTTCTATTCTAGGACGGAATCAACGAGAAGCAAATTAGTCGCAGCAGCATGGCGAAAGGGTACGAGGGGAACATACCAGCCATCGTCTGTCCGGCGGATTCGAGGGACACCCCAAAAAAAACAATGAGGACCACCACCGCGCTAACCCCTAAAGTGGGCAAGGAGAACATTCAACACGTCAACCCTCCTATGACCCCCAAGACTAACCTACTCTACACCCCCACGAGACTCACCAGATCGGCACTCAAGCTCAATAATGATGGGTTCGCGACCCCCCGGGCCCCCCTCAGCGCGAACAAAGTGAACCTCCAGAGACAGAACACTGTCACGGGAATGACCCTCAAGACGACCCCCAACAATGTGAGCCGCTCCAAGTCACATTCGCATTTGGTGCGCGCAAAAAATTTACCGCCCCTAATATGAGGGTAGTTTAATTTTTTGTGCATATTTTAATGCGAAAATTGAACAATTTTATTTGATCCGTTGCAGGCGGCGCCATTTTTATTAATAATTATGTTAAAAAGATCTTGGTATTAGGTATATGAATTTTATTTCGAGCTTGGATTCTGGTCAAATAAATTTGCCTAAACGATATTTTTTCGCTTACATTTTCTTAATGTTATGAGCTGTACATATTGCCGTTATAGCATATATAGACAGAAGATACTTTAATCATTCTTCGTGATAAATGATAACATAGAATCTTGATTCTGTTTCGCCTGATAATTATATAATGTGCGGTTGTGTTTATATTTCTTCTGGTATAATTTGTAATTTTGTCATTGTTTGCCTTTTAAATTTGGCTGTAAATATAGTAAATAATATAGTCCGTTTATATTGTAATTGAGGAAAGTATTACTTATGGATCTGTATGGTCGTTATTTAATTTCAATAGATTCTGGATTATTTATTTTTAAATTATAAACATGACATTTAAAGTTCTTTCAATAATTTTATTAAAAATTATGTGTAATGGATACAATATTGTTACATTTTTCAATTATCAATTTTTACATTTGACTATATTATTATAATTGAGTTTTATTTGTTAAATAATAATAATATTTTATTGCTAGTATTCCTAGGTTATTGAATGTTTAGTTTAGTTTTTAATGTTTAGAGTTTTAGTCATTGAATATTTACGTTACTTCTGAAATTAGAAAATAATTCTTCTTGTAAACAATTTTTCATAGAATGGTCTAATAAATAATTAATATTTTTAATCTTCAATGATTTCTATTAAATTGTCTTTAAATACATTATTGCGTATGGCAGCTTTTTAGTTCCATGTACTTAAAAAAATTAAACAGTATTGAATTATGAGAAAATACTACAATGGGCACTTGGTCAGTTAGAATAATGTAATATATTTCTAACAAATGTTTTTAAAGGATAGCTTTTAGTACATACGACATTTTTTATTATATTTTTTTCTTTATCGGTTTATATTGTTATTAGACTATTTTTAGTTATTCACCATAGACTTTGAATTGCATGTGACTATGAATAAAAAGAGCATCTAATAGATTTACCGGCAAACAGAGATGGTTATTAATACAATTGTCTATGCTAATGTTCTCAAAAAGACTAGCGAATCTCTCCTTATATATTTTTGTTTTGAGAATAATGTACAATGTGGCCTTCTGTACGAGTTGATTGATCTGAAATGTATGAAAATTGTCTTGTGAGAAGTTTTGCCTATTTCTAGCACTTGCACTATACTGATAAGTTATTCTCTCGTTGCTGAGATGTTTAGTATTAAGTGTGTAAATTATGGCTGTAATATATTAATTCTTAGCATACATATTGTGTTTTCTTCCATGGCCCACTAGATTGTGGCAATTTTGACACCTTGAAGCATATTATAATGTCGATTTTTTTCGATTTCAATGTTGGATCTTCTGGAAGATTCAGAAGGGCGGTAGATGGAGATAAAGCTAATATACAGGCGATAATAAATAGCAAATGTACCGTACCGTTATTTGGTGATGTGGATATTGGTAGTCTTATGTGAGTATGAAATTACATTATTATAGTAGTTTGTAATAGAAATTAGTAGTCGTATTTTAAATATTATAGACTTGTATTATAGTATCAGCTTAGATGTAATAATATTGCCTACAAAGCTGTATCTTTGCTCGTAATTTCTAGATTCGTAGCAATTGATGATGGTGTATCCCGTTTAAATAAAGACGGTCTACGACTACATAACATGAATTTTTTGAATTACGATATTATAATGTATTAGACGTAATTTGTCTAAGGTCATATATATATTATAACTAGAAACAATATCTAAATATTTTTAGTATTAATTACTTATTAATTGTAAGGTCTACACAAAAACCGTCATTACTTTTAAAACTATCATTGATTCATGGTTTGTTGTAGCGAATTGTCGACATTATCGATATGCATGATAAACGAGAAACACGAGGTGACGGGGTTCGTGGCGGTGTGTGACCACCCTAACGTGCCCGGCTTAGATCCGGCCGACTGGGAAATATGGATACGAAATTTGTTTCAGTAAGTTTATTTCTTTTCAGTGTTTCTAAACTCCTGCTAGTCCCGTAGGTGTTCATCATTGTGAACCCTAAGATATTAAACGCGAGGCCCAATAACACACGACATTAGGTATAAGTTATAACTAGTCTTCTTATCCTACTAATATTATAAATGTGAAAGTATGTGAGGACGGATATATAAATGGATGTTTGTTACCCTTTTACGCAAAAACTACTGAACGGATTTGGATGCAATCTGGTATGGTAGTAGTTTAGGTTAGTCTGGATTAAAACAGGCTACTTTTTATCCCGGAAAAATACTGTATTCCCGCGGGATAATTTACGCGGGCGGGGCCGCGGGAAACAGCAAGTATTATATAAAAATGGATTGCATTTCCAATGTCTCGCTAAAACTCGAGAACGGCTGGACCGATTTGTCTAATTTTAGTCTTAAAATAATAGGAAGTTCAGGAAAGGTTTAAACGGTGAGAAATACTGGAGGTGTAGAGGTGTACCTACTGATTTATTTATTCCAGTACATAGTTAGACAAAACGTGTGTCGGGACAACTAGTTTAAATATAAATGTCAAATTAATAATGAAGATAGGGACTAAGACAAATGACGGCTACTTTCGTATGTAGTTATCGTTAACTGATTATATGATGTAAAGTAAGGCCAACGAGACGAGATAAAAAACGTAAATAAACGGACCGCTACTGAGTTGCATTATGAAAGTGAGTTAATATTATATCTGTCCTTATCACTCGTATGTAATAATGACGTCAGTTGGTCGACGACAGCTGTCGTAGCGTGTTTCGTGGTACAGGAAAGCGGCCAGTGCCGCAGTTGTCAACATTTGGTCCGCCAAACAATTGTGAACAAGTTCATTCCTGTTTGGATTGCAACTCGTATGGGCTGACATAAAGGGACACGTAGCTCGCAATAATACTACATTTAAATTTGAAGATGTGAAAAAACTGCTACAAGAGGGGATCCAACGTGTATCTGCTGATAAATGGCGAAATTGTGTGGATCATGTAATAAAAGTCGAGGACAATTTTTATAGCAATATTGACAACATGATTGATAATACAAGAGATAATTTTATCATAAACACAGCTGACTCGGACTCTTCTGACGAATCATCTTTGTCTAGTACAGACGACAGAAATTAAAATTCGAACTTTATAATAATTTATTCAAATAAAAATGTTTTGAACCCCTGAAAATTTGTTTACATTATTTATATCGTCTGGTTGGCCTTACTTTAGTCGTAGTTTGTCTGTTACTTTATATTTAAACGAGTGACAAGTGCTACATTTCATCAAAAAAATCTAATTTGTCTATTTACATTTTGCAGAAAATACTACCTCGCACGGAACACCCTGTTCATCCACTTCATGTATTGCGTTGATTCCTTGACGGACGTGTTTTTAGATGAAGCCTTTAAATCCATTTTCACCAATGACGTTCATCTTCGGCAACTCGTGATGGTGGTGCCACCAAACTGCCCTGAAAGTAAGTACTTCGCAATTTATAATAATCGGTTCAAACTACTAAATCATAAAATATTTCTAAAAAGTTCAAGCGATATAAGTATAGAATTTTGCTATTTGATATGTCTAATATACCTACTTATTGCTTTTTCGTTTACAAAATATCAATACGGCCACGTTTATAAAATAGTAAGCGGCGTGGGCGGCGGGCAGTGACAGCAGCGGCGAGCGCCATAGCACAGATTAACCGCTGCCGCGCCGCCGCCGCTACGAAATTCGAGGCAGCTGCCTTACTGCCGGCATCAGTTAGTTGCAAGCCATAATGCCAATTTAGGAAATTTTTATTTCAGCTTTACCTGAAAGGGCCTGTTCCACAATCTTTATAAGGCCTGTTTCACAATCTTCTAACAAGTGTCGGATATATATCGAGCGACAGAGACAAGACATGCAAATAAGATAACTGACATTTTATTAGTAGATTGTGAAACAGACCTTTAGTAATTTTCGATACTTTTAAACATTATATTAACATATTTTCTCAGATTGCATCGCAAGATATTTAACAAGATCGTCCCAACTTGTCAATAGATTTCTACTGAAGAGAACGAGTAACTCTGCCAATGAGATTTACCTCCACGTAGCTCCGAGAGATGACTACTGTCCGCCACTAAAAATACGACGTGCAGTGTATGTTATTTTAATAAAGAATTACTAGGAACACGAACTAAAATTATTTTTTTATTGCTATAATTAGCTTTTAGATGTATTAAGTTGTTTTTGTTTGGCATTTAAGAGAGGTAAATTGTAGACGGATCGCCTGACGACAAGGGATTAGGTAGGTACACGCAGTAACAAAAGAGTAACAAATTGTTAGCTCCCCTGGGATTATATAAGATATTAAAGTAAAGATCTTATGTTCTTTAGGTTTCCGTACCCAAAGGGTAAAACGGGACCCTATTACTAAGACTCCGCTGTCCGTCAGTCTGTCTGTCCGTCTGTCAACAGGCTGTATCTCATGAACCGTAATATTTCCGCTATAACAACAAATACTAAAAAACAGAATAAAATAAATATTTAAGGGAACTCCTCATTTTTTGCCGTTTTGTACGGGTGCGAGTCGGACTAGCTCACGAAGGGGTCTTCGTGAGCTAGTCCGACTCGCACTTGGCCGGTGTTTCATAATTTGAATTTTATTTAGGGAAGAAGATAATGATGATGTTGTGAAGATCTTGGGCAAGGACTGTCCGCGCCTGCAGGAGCTGTACGGTGACTACTACGTCAGCGAACTAATCGGACGACATCCCGAAATGAAGAGGAAAATCATTGTAGCCGAAGTAAGTTATTGTGTATGTAGTATAATATGGGCTTTGCGTATGCATAGAAACCACGAGGGAACTTGTTAATAGGTGAGGCTGGGACTATATGATCCGGAATCCGGAAGGCCGAGGAAAATTCAGAGTGCTGAAAATAGAACTCTGCGCTAATACCGTGGAGCTGAATGTCGAACACACAAGTGTTAAGTCAAATGTCAATTTCAAATCTGACAATTCGACACTCATGTGTTAGATTTTCGACTCTATTGTATTAGTCGAGAGTTCTATTTTCAATGCTCTGAATTTTCCCGGGCCCGCCGGATCTAGTTCATATAGTCCCAGGCCCCAGCCTAAGTTTTTACTTATCGACATATTACAATATTGGAGATACTCTCTTATTATTATAATAAAGTGAAAATTTGTGAGGATGAATGTACAATATTAGTAGTATAATAGAACTCTCATAATGTCATTGTTTTAAACACTTACGGATTGTGTCGCGGTGCACCTTTCTTTTTCCGACGTTTCGGCTACTGATCGACTGATCCAGTCCTCCCGTGACCACGGCTGCTGGACTGATCCAGTCCTCCCGTGACCACGGCTGCTGGAAAGTAGCCGAAAAGTCGGAAAAAGAAAGCTGCACCGCGACACAATCCGTGTTTAAAACAATGAACAATATTCGCGTAAACCTAACAAAATCAATATCTCTCATAATGTCACCAAATTACAATGTGTAAATAATGGACGGTTATGGTCCACTGTTACCAAAACACTTAAAAGATTTTAGTTTAAGGGAATCATAAGTTTTCTAAGGATTTTTCTGTTTTAAAGCATCAAAACGAAGTTGTCGGCTTGATGTGTTTGAATTCGGAGGTAAATTATGAGACGCTGCAGGACACGTACGAGTTGGCCAACTTCAACGGTCTACAAAAAGCCACACCATATGAGAAGGAAGTATTGAAACGAGAAAATGAAGTTTTAAGAGTATTTGGGTTGGTATAGATTTTTGCCAATATAAGCCCTTTTGATTAAGATCGCCTACGCAGACAAGGTTTTTATGTGCATAAATTATTGTCTATCGAGTTTTGTTGCTAATGTTTCTTACTGCTCTGTGATTTTGCAAAAGTCATATTTCGAAGACATATTATTGTAGTTTTTTTTTTAATATTTTATTCCAAACATAATAATGATAACTTATTTTACTGCTTTTCTAGGGAGCCTATAATGTATGGCAAATGGAGTCCCTTCAGTACTTTGGAAAAGGAATTAGCGTTAAAGAAACGCGACAAAACTGACGCGTGCAATGTAAGTTGCCTCCTATTGATGTACCTACACATATAATAGTAAAAAATCTTTACAGATCCAATAATATTTATGAACGAAACTAAAATTTTAGGGTAAACGAAAGGACTTTGTCCCGACAACAAAACGAATGAAAAGCAAAGTCATATTCCAATCTGATAATGACGAGGTAGAGATTCGGGAACATTCCATGGAGGAGCCGGATGATACTGATAATTGTCATTACCCCAGTCTGTCCATTGTGGATGTTTTAGAAGATGATTCATTTGACTACGACATAGTGAATATACAAGAATACTTGTTGTCCGTACCAGATGCTTTGATGCATGATGCTAATTTGTACGTATGTATAGAGTGGTTTCTTGTTTATTTTGCCGCTAGTTATCTAATCGAATGTCTGAGTGGACTGTTAATAATTTACTTTTTATTCAGTCAAGAAGTAAGAAAACAAAAAATGACAAATGACGATAGAAGACATGAAAAGAAGCGTCAAGAATGTAGGTATCAAATTTTTATTTAAGTATAAATTTTTATTTTAGAAAAACCTTAATATTTCTTGCGAAACTTCTTCCCGGAATTTCCATGTTACTTAACCGGATTCCAAGGCCCTGAAAAAATATACCAAACCTATGCAGTAGAATGGATATCCTTTTCAGATATTGTTTTTGATTAACCATAGGACACATGATTTGATAAAATGAACATACTTAATTTTTTTTAATGGAATTTTTAGATCAACCTTTCGAATTTAAAACAATTAAAAAACAACGAAAATTGTATTCGGGCGGCCCAGACGCCTTCATTGTAGAACTGTTTGGTCTGAGAGAGGATATAGACGCAATGTGAGTGTTTTAGCTAATACACAAGAGGTGCCAATGAGGGTTTTTAAATTCGTGACATGTGAGAGCTTTTTGACACGACAAGGAACGTCGAGCTACCAAGGTGACAGAAAAATAATCGAAAATTCTTATTGACCATTTTTGATACCTTACGCCACCAGATGACGCTTTGTGTACATAGGGTCCTGCCTCCTAGCGGCAGAAAAAATGTCAATCACCCTCATTGCTAATCGTTTACCCTATTTTGCATTGATTTCAGACATGCTTTTGAATTACTTCAAGGTGCTTTCGAAATCATGTCAGACTTTGATTATTGCCTTCTGAGCCTACCCTGTGAGGCAAAAACATTTAATTTGCTGCAACATTTTAGTGTAAGAAGATTTATTTTTAATATCATCTTAGATTTAGCCTACTTGAGCGACCTAAAATACTGTTTTTAGAGTTCCTTTTTTTCGTTTCGGAACCCCTAAAACAGTATTTTGGGTCCCTTATAAGATCACTTTGTTCTTTGTCTGTCCGATCGTCTGTATGTATGTCAAGACACTTCATTTCGGAAATACATGGCGGAACCGACTTAAAATTAAAACCGTATACTCAGTCTACACTCTACGGTCCCTTGAAGCTGTGAAGTAATCAAGATTTCTAAGTTAACTTAAAAAATTGATACGACCGTTTTTGCCACAAAAACGAATATTTCGACACTCAAGTAACAAGATAAAAATCTGACTGCTCATTTGTAATTAAATCATTAAAAAATACGTTAAATCATTAAATCATTAAATAATAAAATATAAATTAATTTAATCATTAATTAATACTGCAAAGTTTAAAAGAGTGTCGAAACTTCAAGCTGATGCAACTAGTTCAAATGGGGTATCATATGAAAGGGTTTAATGTAAGCATTCCAAAACATCTCGTATTTCTTTTAACGATGCATAATGTTTTATTTAAAATGACATAAATAATAGCTTAATATATATACAAACTTTCATCACCAATTTTTAGTCTCGACAAAAACTGCGAGACTCGATTACTGAACTATTTATGATGTACCTACCTACGGAACCCTAGGTGTGTGACGGGGTCCGACTCGCATTCTTAAAATTGTTCTTGTCAAAATATTTTTGAGGAAAAAACTTAATATTCTTTTTTAAAGGATTTTGCTCTCATATATACAGGGTCTGTCGTAAATAATGGATAACCCGTAAACTGGAGTTGGTCCGGATGTGAAACTGTATGAAAATCGTATTTTCTTGCCAGGGTTTCTAACCATATGAAAATGGCGTAGCATTTTATACTTTTTTATAAATTTCGCTACTTTTATCGTTCATTCCCTTGCCATTTCATCAAATTTAGGTATTTCTGTGTGATTTTTTTAGTATTATACTCCTGAAGACGTGTATTATTTAATTTTAATACAATTTTAGGTGTTTCTAACGTAAACAATTTTCAAGAAAATCATCTTTTTATGCTTTTTTTTCTTAATGTCAACTTTGATCATTTACTGTGAAAAAAAAAAGTATGGCGCTATAGCTGCCCATTATCTTAATAAATTGTCTAGTATGTGTAGTTTCTAAAAAGGTATTACAATGTGTACTTTACTAGCAATATTAAGTTACAGGAGCGAGATTAATATCAAGGTCAGAGTTCAAAATTTTTAAGTATTGTTATAAAAGGTTATAACCCTTCGTCATAATGATATTATTCTACCAAAATTCTTTACACAAACGTTATTGGGCCACTAATAAGGATTTTTAGAAGAAAAATAGGTTGTTTTTAGTAAAAAAAAATATTTATTTTATCAATAACTTAAACTAAATGCTCGAAATGCCCTCCACTGGCAGCAATACAAGCTCTACATCTCCTAATAAAAGATCTTTTAATCCGACGCGCATAGCCGGCTTCTGCGATTTTACTTGCTGCTACTTGAATGCGCGTACGCAACTCTCCCACAGAACTTATTGCTTCCTTGTACACTACTTCCTTAATGCAGCCCCAGTAAAAAAAGTCCACCGGGTTAAGGTCTGGCGAACGTGGAGGCCATAAAATTGGACCCAATCGCCCTATCCATCTATCTGGATATGTATTATTTAAATATTCCCTTACACGAACAGCGTAATGTGCTGGACACCCATCATTTTGAAGCCACATCTCGTTTCTTATCTCCTGTGGAATGTCTTGCAGGTAAAGTATTTAGTTAATAATGCCAGTCCATAAATTTATTTTAAACTGATACTGCGATCTGTCTTCACGTATCAATCTTGGGTTTATTTAAACACGTTGACTCGTCACTCCATAAAATTTTATTAAAATAACTTGGGTCTTCTCTCATCTTTCGCAGCATTGTGCGACAAAATGTTACTCTCGCAGCAGCGTCCCTTGGCATTAGTGTTTGAACCCTTTGATAATGAAAGGGATATAATTCATGCCTTTTTAAAATTCTGTGCACGGATTTTTGAGGTATCCCGGTACGCCGTGAAATAACACTTATGGACGTATCAGGGTCTTCAGCGACTATTTCCAGTACTTCGGCTGCATTGTGTCGTTGAGGTCGTCCTTCACTGGCCCCGCCTATGCCGGTCCCAGGAAATCGTCCTTCCATAAATGCATTGTGCACTCTAATGAAGACACGGTAATCAGGATGTCGAGCATTTGGATATTTTTCACGGTAAACACTTGCTGCTCTGGTAGCGTTGCCATTACATAAACCATAAATGTAATGCATGTTTGTGTATTCAGCCGACGTGTATTGCTGAGGCATGATGCAAAAACTTCCAAACAACAAATCCAATCGATAGCACAAAACAATGTCCGTAAATGAGAGCTAAGTCGTCAGTATCACCAGGTTCACAAGTACAAATCACAAGGCAAATCAAAGTCCGATATTAGAAAGCAGTAACAAATTGACGAAAGTAACGAAAACAAGAGCACATGCGATAGTCAAAATCACACTGAGATGTGTACACTCTACAATCAGGAGCGCGCCCTAAAGGCAAAAACATGCTAACCTTTTCACACACCGTGAGTTTGAAAGGGACAATGTGCATCTGCCTAGTAACAATGACCATCAATCGTCCTTTTCACGCATAGAGGCCCATTGTATTGCTGTCTTTGTTAGTTTTTTACCTGATGATCCTTTTTTCGAATAAACTTGTCGCAACATGTTTATCGCATGAAACATTTAGAGCACAATAATTTTAAATTTGAACACTTTTATTATATTATTACCATGGAGTTATGATATTTTTTTTACTAAAAACAACCTGTTGTCTTCTGAAAATCCTTATTAGTGGCCCAATAACGTATGTGTAAAGAATTTTGGTAGAATAAGATCATTATGACGAAGTTTTATAACCTTTTATAACAATACTTAAAAATTTTGAATTCTGACCTTGATATTGATCTCGCTCCTGTAACTTAATATTGCTAGTAAAGTACACATTGTAATACCTTTTTAGAAACTACACATACTAGACAATTTATTAAGATAATGGGCAGCTATAGCGCCATACTTTTTTTTTTCACAGTAAATGATCAAATTTGACATTAAGAAAAAAATAGTTTAAAAAAAAGCATAAAAAGATGATTTTGAAAATTGTTTAGAAACACCTAAAATTGTATTAAAATTAAATAATACACGTCTTCAGGAGTATAATACTAAAAAAATCACACAGAAATACCTAAATTTGATGAAATGGCAACGGAATGAACGAAAAAAGTAGCGAAATTTATAAAAAAGTATAAAATGCTACGCCATTTTCATATGGTTAGAAACCCTGGCAAGAAAATACGATTTTCTTACAGTTTCACATCCGGACCAACTCCAGTTTACGGGTTATCCATTATTTACGACAGACCCTGTAGATAAAAAAATAACACTGATAAATTAAAAGATTTTGCTCTCATAAATAGATAAAAAAATTTTAACACGACTAAATACGTTCTAGTTTTTCATTTCAGTTTGTCCCTACAAAAGCCGAAGCCAACTCCAAATATGCTCTCTACGTTGCCCATCGCAATTCAGTTTTCAGGTAGGTAGACAGAGCGCTCGACAATAACTTAACTTTTATTATAACTATTTATTAATAATATAATTACAAGCATATTTCATGAAATTATTTCAGCAAGTTACGAGTACGCAAAGCAGAAATAATCGATATACCTCAAATCGCCAGTTTTCTACAAAGCATTGACAGTAGAGAGATTGTATGGACGGTAGAAGACACGATACTAAAAGAGAACGAACTAAAATGTTTTGTATTCATGTGCGCCCTTACTGTAGTTGGCATTGGACTTTTGGAGTAAGTTGACTATCTGATTTTATTATTCTCTAAAACTTCTGCCTATAGATGCCTGCCCGCGGCTCCGCCCGCGTAAATACAACATCCCACGGGAAGACTTTTTCGGGATAAAAAGTAGCCTGTGTGTTAATCCAGAGCTCAAATTTAAGTACAACACCAAATTTCATCAAAATCCGTTCAGTAGTTTTTTCGTGAAAGAGTGACAAACGTCCATCCATTCTCACAAAGTTTCACATTTATAATAGTAGTCTGTAGTAGGATTTTGCAAATGAGCAGAAGGATCGGTACATGTTTATGATGAAATGGTTATCGCCGCCCATGGATAACTATAGCAACAAAAAAAATTCTAATTTTCTCATTTATTTGGACACATAAAACGCAAGCTTTATTTTACTACATTTTTCTGAAATACCGACTTTTTTTTCTCTTCCACCGTATTAGCATCTGTAGAAAAAATAATAATATAATAAAAAAATCTGTGGACGCTTTCACACCACGTCAATCTGGTCCCGTGGTAAGTTCTCTAAGAACTTGTGTTGCGGTTACCAGACAAAGGAAATATATTTAATACTTTTGATACTATACTTTTGTTTAATATTTTTATATACAGGGTGTCAGAAGACCGCTTCCATTATCTTTGGGATATGAATAATCATACTACCTTTTCTCATTACAAAAAAGTAATTTATTTTTCTATAATTACATTTTTTTTTAATTTTTTTTTTTACATTTTAATAATAAGAACACAAGCTGTCTAGAAGTAGATTTTTTTAAAAAAAAATTTTTTATTATTTTTACTTCATTACGCAATGCAATTTACTTCATTACGCTCGCTGGTAATAACCCGTCAGCTGACGCACCGGGCCGGCTGCCGCACAGTGTTCCTGCCTCAGTACACGCGTTCAGCGATGTTTAATGTATGCAGATTGCAGTCATTTACAACTGTACACACACTGAAGGATCTTTGGATTTTGGATTTCATAATCCTACTAATATATTATAAATGTGAAAGTTTGTGAGGATGGATGGATGTTCGTTACTCTTTAACGCAAAAACTACTAAAAACTACTGAACGGATTTCGATGAAATTTGGTATGGTAGTAGTTTAGGCTCTGGATCAAAACATAGGCCACTTTTTATCCCGAAAAAGTACAGTGTTCCCGAGGGACATTGTATTTACGCGGGCGGAGCCGCGGGCAACTAGCTGTTTCAAATAATTTTGGCGGAACCTTTATGACTATCCCACGGAACCCACTTTGGGAATCCCTGCTTTACGCCCCCTGCAGTGTGGTTCGTAACTCACGCACGAAATGTTGCTTGACAAATATCGAACCATGTGTACAGTGCAACTAAATTCTTAATGTCCAACGGCAATCATCGCTTTTCTATCGAAATTAATGACGGTGTGTGAAAAACGACGAATAACCGAGAGATGTAATGTGGTTGAACTGTAGGTAACAATGAAACTAAGTAGATGTATAAAAGGGTGCCCGAAGTAGCATCAGTAAATTATTATTAATGATAATAAGTTACATACGTAGAAAAACTATGTCTAATAGCAGGGGCGTGCGCTCCATATAGGCAGAAATGCAGTGCTTTACTTGTCATTCACAGATATTTTAATAAAACGTTCGTACGTTTTAGATGACTTTAACTAATAGTAAATAATTTAATTTAAAAAATATAATAACTTAAAAAAGCCTAATATTTTATAAATAGTAACTCATCTCATGCGGTTGCGTTCGGCAGGACATATCATCGCATGTTCGTTGCTTTTCAATTTTCAATCAATGCGTATGTGTAAGCTAGGAACTTACACATACGACTTTGAGCTGAGGGAAGTAGGTATATAGGTTAATGTGAGGGCTGGAGAAATCTGGGACTGACCTTATTGTTGAGCTGGTGGTTCTGTATCTGGGCGGAGGTTTCTTCTCACTACACTAAACAGCTGTTGAGCGGATTATCGATAGATTTATCGCGGTTCGCCGGCGAATTTGGTATTATATTAACGAGCACAAATAAATATGCGCACACGCGTTCGCGTTCACTAGGTTTCGGGATGAGCTGAAAATGCATCCGGCGCGGAAGGGGATCTAAATGCAAGTGTTCGTCACTCTCTGACAGCGTCCCTGAGTCGGTCGGCCATACTTCACGTAGTGATGTTTTGTGTTTATTCTAAACGTCGCGCTAGTGTTGGCGCGAACATCCTGGGGGGCCCGCACAGGCGGCGAGCTGAGCCCCATCCTGAGCAGAATCCAGTGGGAGCCGGGCAATCTTGCCGACAGGCCTCCGCAGCTGGCCTTGAGTCGTGTCCAAGTCCACAACTCTGATGACTCCATCCTTCCCAGGTAGCAGACGTGAGATTCTTCCCATCTTCCATTGTAGAGGAGGCAAATTGTCCTCCTTGAGCAGAACCAGTTCTCCAATTTTGGGTGGAGAGGAAGAGGAAAGCCATTTGGAGCGGATTTGAAGGGTATGGAGGTAGGACTTGGTCCAAAGGTTCCAAAAGCGCTGAGAGAGTGATTGAATGAGCTGAAAGCGTTTGAGCGGAGATATTACTCTTTCATCTAGAGTCAGCTCGGGGAGAGCTGTGAGCGGACGGCCAATGAGAAAGTGGCCAGCAGTAAGGGGCTGATAGTCCGTGGGATCGGACGAAAGTGGACTGATGGGCCGAGAGTTTAACACAGCTTCGATTCTAGTGAGCAGAGTTAAGAATTCCTCGAAAGTGAGGTGTTGCTCACCGATAACACGGTATAGAAGTTGCTTTGTGGATTTAACATTAATCTCATGGATACCTCCCATCCATGGGGCTTTAGGCGGATTGAGTAACCAAGTTATATTTTGAGTTGAGAGTTTATGAGAAATGGCGTCGTTATTGTCTTTGAGAAATTGTTGTACCTCTAGTAGATGATTCCTAGCTCCTACATAATTTGTGCCACAATCCGAACGTATCAATACCGGAAGTCCGCGACGTGAGCAGAACCTTTGTAATGTTGCAATAAACGCTTCGGCAGTGAGCGATGAGACTGGTTCTAAGTGAACCGCCTTTGTAGTGAGGCAAACAAATATGCAAAAATATCCCTTAATTAACTTAGCATTACGTAATTGACTTGATTTGAGCAGAAACGGTCCGGCGAAATCTGTTGATACGTGACTAAATACGGGCTGAGGTATGACTCTATCAGCTGGCAGGTCAGCCATGATAGGTACTTCGGGCTGAGCGCGGCAACGGAAACATCTTATGCATTTAAACGTTCTGTGCCTTATAATGCGGCGGGCAGATAATATCCAAAATTGCTGACGTAAAATAGCATGTAGCGTGTCCGTGCCAGGGTGGCAGTTTATGCGATGATAGTCATCTATTATGAGGTCTACGAGCGGACTAGAACTAGGCAAAATGTATGGGTGTTGAGCATCGTATGTGAGTTCCGAACGAGTGAGTCTACCTCCTACTCTGAGGAGACCGTCCTGCGTAAAAGGCGACAGACGTTGTAGTCGTACTGTGCAGATTCTATCGGTTTGCAGGCGGTGAATATCTTCTGCGAATGCATTCTGCTGTACAGAGCGGATCCAGAAGAGTAATGCTTCTCTACGTTCACTTACAGTTAGAGGGCCTAGTTGTCGCGAGTTTGAATTTAGTTTACAGTTACGAATGAATCGCCTCATGTAGGCAGTGACACCAGTTAGTTTTTCTAAAGAGCTGAAGCGAGTGAGCAGATCACTATCGACACCGGGTATCGAGAAATTGCATGGTACGTATTTTGGTTTGAGCCCTGGCAAGTCTTGTCGAGTATGAGCTGAAGGCATCTTGGGCCAGGTATCCTCTGGCAATTTGAGCCAAGGAGGAGACCACCATAAATCATGAGCGGAGAGAGCTTGAGCTGATAATCCTCTGCTTGCACAGTCAGCAGGATTTAATTGGGAAGGTACATCACGCCACTTAAGTGTGAGTGAATTTGAGTTAATTTTTGTTACTCTATTTGATTCAAATGTTTGTAAACGATGGGGCGGAGTTTTTATCCATGCAAGCACTATGGTACTATCTGACCAACAAATGTGATGTGTAATTGTGAGATGAGCAGACAATTGTTGGGAGACACGCAACATGAGCTGAGATAATAGAGTTGCAGCAGACAACTCTAATTTGGGGATTGTGAGTTTATTTTTAATCGGTGCGACTTTAGATTTAGCAATTATGAGGTGAACGTTAACAGATCCGTTGTGAGCTGATTCTTGTAAATATATCACTGCAGCAAAACCGCTTTCCGAAGCATCTGCGAATCCGTGAAGTGAGTATGTTGATTTGAATTTGTGTGGAGCGATATGTCTGGGAAAATGTATATCTGAGATGTGCGGAAGATCATGATAGATGCGCTGCCAATCATCTGTAATATTATTTGGAGTGGGATCGTCCCAGTCCAATTTAGTTAACCATAACCTTTGAAGAAGTATTTTTGCGCGGAATATGACGGGTGTAACCCAACCGTTTGGGTCATAGAGAGAAGCTACTGTGCTAAGAATTGAACGTTTTGTAATGTGGGTAACTGGTGGTAATGAGATGTGATATGTAAATTCATTAGACTGGGGAATCCATCTAATACCCAAAACCTTAATTGATGGAGACTCTGCGCTGATGTCAAAGTCTTTAGGCATTTCGCATTGATCGTCTGGAAATCTTTGCAAGAGCTGAGGTGTGTTTGATGTCCATTTACTAAGTTTAAATCCACCGAGTGATAACAAATCAATGAGCTGAGTTTGGAGTGCTGATGCTTCTTCTATGGTGTCATGGCCGCAAAGTACATCATCCACGAAAACAAATTTACGCAAAATTTCGGCAGCCTGAGGATAGCGATGACCTTCATCTTCAGCTAATTGTAATAATGTGCGGATAGCATGATATGGACTTGAGCGCAATCCGTATGTAACAGTGTTGAGTGCATATGTGAGCACAGGTCGATCTGGAGACGATCGCCAGAGTATGAGCTGATAGTGTCTTTGGTCTGGTCTTAAGAGAATATTTCTAAACATCATTTTTATGTCAGTGCTGAATACTATACGATGTGCGCGGAATGATATAATAATATCTACAATGTCTCGTTGAAGTGCTGGACCTGTGTGCAGGCAATCGTTTAAACTGACTCCATTGGATGACTTACAACTGCCATCAAATACTGTGCGGAGTTTGTCAGTACCTGATTTGAACACGCCATGATGAGGAATATAATAATGAGGTTTATGAGTAAATGTAGACGGATGACACGGTGTCATGTGTCCTAAGTTTATGTATTCGTTCATGAATTCTATATATTTTTGTCGCAGTATGTGATCTGATTGCAACCGTTTTTCTAGATTGAGAAATCTACGTAGAGCAATAGCATGAGTACTACCTAATACGGGTGCATCTGATAAGAAGGGAAGAGTCACCATGTAACGGCCTGAATCGTCACGAATGGTGGTTGAGCTGAATATGTGTTCACATTGCTCGTGTAGCGGGTTTGAATGAGCAGAACGAGGCTGGGGTTCTTCCGACTCCCAGAATCTTTCCAGGCTTTTGCAAATATCATGAGTAGAATGAGCAGAATGTGTAGAGTGAGCCGACTGAGTATAATGAGTATGAGTAACATGAGCAGAGCCAACTTGAGCTACAGGTGAATCGCATGAGTGCTCAACGAGTCCTATGAGTGCAAAATCAAAAATCGTGCCGAAGGCTATGGGCTTCCCCGGGCCCAAAGCAATCTTAGTACCATCCAAAACGTGACCCAAAACGTCTGAGCCTAAAATGAGATCAATGGGCGCAGGAGTATGATAAGCTTGATCCGCCACTGGAATGAGCTGATGAGCTGAGTCTTGTACAACATCTGGTATTTTTTGCAAAGGTAAATAACCTGTAACGTCTTTGAGAATATGAGCGGTAGTAGTAATAGATGGCGTGTCACGGTGTGTGGGCCTAAATGTTATTGTGACCCAACCTTTAGAATTTTGTATGTGCTGATCACCTACACCTGTAATTTTTAATGAACATTGTTTTGGTTGCAAATTAAGATTTCTAGTCATGCGCTGAGTTATGAGCGTTATCATGCTACCACAGTCCAATAAAGCCCGAGCTTTGTGATATTCTCCGCATTTATCAGATATATTTAAAACGACTGTGGGAAGTAACACTGGAGTTTTTAATGGGTTTTCTATGTGCTGAGTTGAATTTACTTGGGCTGATTCTACAGAATATTGGGCTGAACTAGATTTAGATATTTTATGAGCTGAATGTGATGCAGGTGTACTATGAGCTGAATGACATTTCAAATTATTGGGTTGATCTTCTAATTCTATGTGCTCCGTGATTGTAGGTAGTCATTGTTTTTTGTTTTGAGATTGATGAGTTGTAGACGGTGCATGATCAGACGATTGGTTGGGGTCTGATGATGATGATTGATGTGCACGCGTATGTTGTGTGTAGGCCGTGTAGGTATGTGGCTTGTCTTGAGCACGCCGGCGGGGCTGTGCACGTAAATGAGGAGGAACCAAATGCGCTGACGACACCGGAGAATTTGGAGTTCCGTGACGATGAAGCGAGGTGTGGTGATTTGCACTTCCACACTCTTTGCATGAGTTTGTCGAACGACATTCATTTTCAAAATGCGGACCTAGACATTTACGACATCTGTCGTTGGCTTCTATGAAATCCCAACGACCTTGAGTGGGCTGATGATTATATTTCGGACACGCGATAAGTTTGTGTTCTGTATTCCTACAATAGGGGCAGTAGAATCGCTTGCGTTTATCTGTATTCCGGGCTGAGTACTCGCGCCGCTCTGTTCGGGGGGAGGGGGGCCAGTAGCGTTGAGGGTAATGAGGAACTGGGCTGACGTGATAGCTACTTAAAGTGTGAGCCGATGGCGAGCGCTGAGTATTACGAGGATACGCGGGACTAATTGGTCTAAAGCGTGGACTGCGCGGAGAGTTTGCGGGGGGTGTGTGTTGACGAGAGGGCCCAGTTTGTGGTGAGTAGGTAACACCGCGCGTTGCATTAGAATATTCGGTTTCGATACAGCGCGCGTGCTCCTCTAAAAAAGAAATCAAATCACCTAAGGTGGGCAGAGTGTCCGAGATGCCGTATCTTCTTTCGAACAGGGTGCGGAGCTCGCCTCGTAATTTTCTAACTACAATAGACACAAATACGTAATTACTATCCATAGGTAAACGCAGATTATTTAATGCGCTTTGTGCGGAAATGAGCGGAGTTAAAAACGTCGCGCGTATGCTTGATCGAATATGAATATTAGGTAGGCCGAGTATTATATCAACAAACCCATCTATCAGAACACGGCGGTTTTCATACCTACGTGTGAGTATATCGAGCGCGACGCTGTAATTATCATTTGTGATTTTTAAATGCGCAATCATGCTGAGCGCCTCCCCCGATAGGCAAGACAAAAGATAGTGCAGCTTAACTGCATCTGTAAGTGACGTCATGTCGTCTGTAAGACTCCTAAAAATCGTAATAAACGATGGCCAGTCCTCAACGCGTGAGCTGAATTTTGGCAGTTCAATTTTGGGCAGAACGGCAGAAGTGAGCTGACTTGACTCTGAAGTGGAACTTATATTTTCCGCTGCAGTTAAAATATCATAATATTCGGATAGCGCGTTCTCGTAACCGGCTGTATAAAACTTTTCAATTTCTTCTGTAACACTGCCGTCGTCTAAAATTTCGCAGTATAAATTTTCTAATTTTTGTTTCAAATTTTGTAGGTCTTTAAAACGCGCATTAAACTCCGTTTTGTTAGACTTTGAGTCACCTTTGTGTAATGCCAATGCGATCTCTCTGAGCCGACTAATAGATTTTATAGTTTGCCTAAATATGGCCGCTTGCGATTTTGTAGGCATGTTTAAAAATATATGCGTGTAACTAAGTTAAATATTTAAAAGTAATGAGCGGAAAATACGCGCGCAATTAATTAAAACGCAGAAAATAGATTTTAATAATGTGCCGACAATGTATACAATTTTATCATAAAATGTGTACGAGTTAATTAACAAATGAGCTGACCGATCGCCTGATGCTAATATAGTATTAGTGTATGTTTGATGAGCGGAGATTAATGCGTTAGAAGTCGTCTGTAATATTATATTAATGTCCTGAAGTTTGAATATAAACAAATCTTAGCGGGCGCGTTAGAAACAAAATAACGTAATGAAAACAATGCAAGTAGGTATGAGCAGTTTCAATCTCAATAGTGTGCCGACTTATTCAAAACAGCTGTAACGTAACACCTATAATATATTTGTATAAACACAGAACGTCGATAAGAATTCTTATTTAAAACAGCTGTAACGTAACACCTTATAATAATTTTTGTATAGACACAGAACGTAGATAAGATATGAATTCAATGTGAAGGTCACTATTTATTCTATGAAGAATACCTAATTGAGAATGAATGTAACAGCTGTTGTTCGCACGGGCGCCGTGTAGGTACCTATTACCTACAGAATGCACACAAATCAAGTTTTCTGTATCGAAGCGAGCCGACGATGTTAGTATGGGCACTTGAGATGTTATGCAACCCGTAACTATTAAAATAATGCTAAGTTAATTAATATTGTGTTTTAAAATTTGAGAATATGAAGATATAAACGTTATATATAGATAAAATAATTCAAACTTAGTAATGCAACGACGATTTACAATTCTGTTATGAGCCGAACGTAATTCACAATACGCACTAGTTATTACTTATTTTATATGCGAATCAAACATTAAAATATTTTGTAAGTAATTAAGAGCTGAGAAAATTATATGAGATATTATTGGCACAAATTATGTATTAGGTACGTTAGGGAAGTTCTGGAATGTTCGAGTTCTTTGTTCGACAATAAGCCGACAACCTACCCACTATTTTTTTTTATTTTTTTTTTGGGTTTTTCCTATGAATTTATGAGCCGAAATATGCACAAAATAATTTAAATAATTAACATATAGGTTAATATCAAAGTACAGAATAGGGGTTTAATGTTAAATGTGCCGAATTGATAATGGGAATGGACTGTAACTTGGTTTTAAAATGGCGGGGCGGCCTGGCCAGAATTAATTGGACAAAATATAAATAATCGAGCTGATTTTATGTGCAGAATTGGGCGGAGTGGAACTGTAGGTGCTGGTTCTAATCAGGCCCAACGCCGGTAATAGGGAGAAGGGCTTCACGAAGGCTCGATGGACCAAGAAATGTGTAAGCTAGGAACTTACACATACGACTTTGAGCTGAGGGAAGTAGGTATATAGGTTAATGTGAGGGCTGGAGAAATCTGGGACTGACCTTATTGTTGAGCTGGTGGTTCTGTATCTGGGCGGAGGTTTCTTCTCACTACACTACACAGCTGTTGAGCGGATTATCGATAGATTTATCGCGGTTCGCCGGCGAATTTGGTATTATATTAACGAGCACAAATAAATATGCGCACACGCGTTCGCGTTCACTAGGTTTCGGGATGAGCTGAAAATGCATCCGGCGCGGAAGGGGATCTAAATGCAAGTGTTCGTCACTCTCTGACAGCGTCCCTGAGTCGGTCGGCCATACTTCACGTAGTGATGTCCTTTGTGTTTATTCTAAACGTCGCGCTAGTGTTGGCGCGAACAGCGTATGCAAAATAAAAATTAATTTATCGATATGAAAAACTATCGATACAAATGTATTGGGATTCGGGACTCATGCCTATAATAATAATAATAATAATACTATGGACGCTTCACACCACGTCAATCTGGCCCCGTGCTAAGTATCCGAAGAAATTGTGTTACAGGTACCAGAAAACGGGAAGTATATTTAATACTTTTATACTATACATATATTTAAGATTTTTATTATATTATACACATATTTAATACACATCCATGACCCAGGAACAGATTTTACATAAAATCATTTTCAGTTGTGGCTAGCCAACTGGGCTATAAACTTGTGTTTTCGAGTGACGTTTGGCGTTCCGTGTTATTTTTTTAATTATCCACTTATCTTCGTTTTAATTTTCGTTTGTTTATTTTGACTTTCGTTTGTTTTAAAACTGTTTTATTTGTAATTGGTATTAACTGTTTTGTTTGTTTTAACTTGTTTTTCGTGTTTGTGACTTGTGATTTTTTATCCTAAAATGCTTTCGCCATACGCGTATACACACTTAAATATGGTATGATGATAATGTGCTTAGGAGAAGCATTTGGGAATATCGCAGAGGCATTGAGGATTTGCCGGAGGCGATATCCTCATGCCCGCCATCTTTCAGATTCCCGTGCCATTACACAGGCATGCGACCCAGGAACACAGAAGACTTATTTTCCCTGTCGGGATTCGAACCCGTGACCTCCGGCTGGAGCGCCAACACGCTAACCACTGAGTCATAGAGGTCGTCAAAATATCTCGAAGAATTAAAAGTTTATTGAATATACAAGCTTACGGGCTTACTAGTGCTGTTAATATTTCAGACCGGCTGACGAACTACACCTCTTGGAGACCTCTTTCAACATGGAGCCGTACTACATTCCGAAGTACCACCAAGCGGACCCAATCGGCAGCTACGCGGCGATCAAGTCCGCCTTCATATACCCGGTGTTTGAGCCGCATTTCCGATTCTTTGCTAGGGATATGATGCGACTGTCTGGGAGTACAACGCTCATGTTTTTGACCGCTTATAGGAATAAATGGGTAAATGTTAATTTAACCTACTACTATTATAAACTAGCTGTTGCCCGCGGCTTCGCCCGCGTAAATATCGTATCCCTCGAGAACACTGTACTTTTTGGGGTTAAAAAGTAGCCTATGTTTTAATCCAGAGCCTAAAGTACTACCATACCAAATTTCATCGAAATCCGTTCAGTAGTTTTTGCGTGAAGGAGTAACAAACATCCATCCATCAATTCATCCATCCTCGCAAACTTTCACATTTATAATAAGTAGTAGGATGTGAGAGTTTGTGAGGATTGATGGATGGATGGATGTTTGCATGCAAAAACTACTAAACAGATTTCAATAAATTTTGGTATGGTAGTAAACCTACCTACCACCATACCAAAATGTATCGAAATCCGTTGAGTGTAAGTAAATGAGTGTTGAGTAAAGTAAAAACAATCTTCCCGTAGTCGTAGGATACTGTATTTACGCAGGCGAAGCCACGGTACATTAGTAATATATATTCTTTGGCCGGGGACAAAAGCTAGTGCAGTTATATGCAATGAAAGATTGATTATGGCCGTCGCTTTAACTGCCGTAAATACGTTTTTTCTATTTCATTTTTTATTTCGAATGATTTTCCATGAGTTTTTTTGTATGAATTTTAAACCTACTTCTCGCCGTTCAAAACTATTTAATAGTATTTAAAAGTATCCTAATACAAGCAAGAGTATATTTTTAGCGCTTGAACAAAGCTAACACTCTGGTGGGCGCTATGGTTCCCTTACTTCCGAGGATATCAGAAATGATCTGTTCTCCTGAACAAGATAAATGGATAAAAATGTCTCAGACAATGTAAGAATTAAAGCTCATACAAACTCATCATACAAAGCTCAAAACACATAAAAGTTTTTTTAATTGTTTGATACAAACAAACATTTTGTAAATAAAACCGGCCAAGTGCGAGTCGGACTCGCGCACGATGGGTTCCGTATTAAACCGCAAAAAATGTCACGTTTGTTGTATGGGAACCCCACTTGAATATTTATTTTATTCTGTTTTTACTATTTGTTATTATAGCGGTAACAGAAATACATCATCTATGAAAATTTCAACTGTCTAGCTACCACGGTTCATGAAATACAGCCTGGTGACAGACCCTATTACTAAGATTCCGCTGTCCGTTTTACCCTTTGGGTACTGAACCCTAAAAAACGACATATTACTTAAACCTTAATCTAAAATTGCTGTCTTTATTTTTGTCAGAATGCCATTCAGTGCTTGGTTATTGAGCAAGAAAATAACAAGCATACCACAGGTTAATATTAATACAAGAATAGTGATAGTTGGCGCTTCAAGGACTGCTTTGGCCTTTCTCAATACACTTTTGTTTAGGTGAGTAAAAATTAAAAATTCGTAAGAAAGCCACTAACAATGACTAGAGATCGAAATTCTTAATTCGCCCATAATAACTCATATAATTTTAAAGTTTGAACTTTAAAAGGGTTCTTTTGCTTCTTAGATAGAAAAAAATATGTAAATGTTGTGACAGATTGATGAACTTCAATGTGTAACAAAATTGTATGTATCAAACGCACGGTAGAGTGTGTTAATAATAATATGTGGTAGTGTGTTGTTATTTTTATTAATTTTATGTATTTCTAAGCATTATTTAAAAAAATAGTAGCTTCTGCACACCTTCCTCCATATATACTTTAACTGAACCAAATATCATACTCCTCCGATCGCACAATTCTTGTAAAACTGTACTGGAAGTTTTTGCTTCACGTTTTGTTAAACGTTGCTATATTATGTTTCATATGATAATGATATTTATGCGTCCACTGTAATAATATTATGGTCCCTTTTTTATTATGGCGCCACCAACTTGACACTGCGAATTCACTGATTGTCAATTAGTTGCTGGTTGCGGCAACGCACTGCTATCCCCAGCAGGTGGAAGTCCTAAACTGTGCATCTTCCTGATGTTTCTGTTTCAGCGACACCTCCACCTATCTACTCTTCAATAACGTCACACTAGTGTCAACACAGGGGATGCCTTACTGCCGGCGACACGACATGCACGCAGAAACTATGTTTAACAAGTACAAAACCAATTCCGACAAGTATATGAAAAGCGTCCCTTATACGTATTATGTGAACGTTGTGCAGGGACATATGGTAAAAATTGAAAAGTAAGCTATGCGCGGGTGTACCAATGAGACTTTTTCAGATCTCAAGTACATTACACGGAAGCTCTAACGGTGAAGGAAAACATCGTGAGGAAACCCACACATGGTTGGCCCCAGACGTATTGACCAGTCATTCCTCTGGAGTCTGGACTGACTGACTATGCTGTGACAATGCCGTATGTGCTTGGGCAACCATTCGACATTTAAAAACCAACTGTCCCAGGCACTACAGTATTTCAAGAGTGGTTACTTCGCTCAGAGAATACTGTATAAATCATCCAATAACGGATGAAAAGGTCTCAGTTTATTTAAAGTTCTAATAACATTCAAGTACCTATTTACTAACTTTTGTTAAGTTAACATTTATTTTTTTAATTTTTTTGTTCTGATTAAGAACAATAAATGAAATTAAAATGAGATGAGGTACATACAGTTAAATCGAACAGCTAGTAGTAACTGGCCTACCGTGCCGACGTCTAAGCATTTTAGCCACACTACGGGCTCCAAGACGAGGATCCCGGAGCACCGTCTAAAATTTGCTCCTCGATATTTACGTCCGCCCACCGCTGGAGGCTCAATGGGCCTATTTTCTAACACTCGCATGCCTGTGTAATGGTACGGGAGCCTGAAAGATGGCGGGCATGAGGATATCACCTCCGGTAAATCCTCAATGCCTCTGCGACACTCCCAAATGCTTCACATAAGCACATCATCATCATACCATAGTAACGCGTGGTGCACGCGTATGGCGAAGGCATTTTAGGACAAAAAATCACACACGAGTCACAAACACGAAAAACAAGTCAAAACAAACAAAACAGTTAATACTTATTACTAATAAAACAGTAATATAAACAAACGAAAATTAAAACGAAGATAAGAAGTTGATAATTTAAAAAAATAACACGGAACGTCACTCGAAAACGCGGGTTTACACTTACAGCCAACTGACTAAACTGAGAAAATGATTTTATGAAAAAACATAGGCATGTGTCCAGAAATGTATCGATAGTTTTTCATATCGATAAATTACTATTTAATTTGCATACGCATTGATTTGTATGAACTTATTACAAAATCTACTGGAAAATCTACAAGGCGCTTAAAAGAGCGAAGAGAGAGGTGCGTGAAAGACGATAATCGCATACCATCAGGCTATCTGTCTGCTCGATTGTCGGTCATAAATCATAAAAACCCAGCTTGATATAAAAACAGTAACTTATTACAAAAAACTAAGGAAAAAAGCATATCAAACAATTAACTAATTTAAATATCGACTACGTACACGTAAATGTTTCAATTTTCATAGGTCACTTAGCTTAGGTAGTTTTTGAAAGAGTCGAGCGGCACGCTTTTGATATTTGCCGCAAAAAAGCCGTGCTATGGCCGCGCGCGCCTTACCGCCGTCCGCGCCCGCGCCCGCGCAGCATAGCTTCGGCATCCTTTGAATTTTTCCGAAGGTCGATAAAAGAACTATGTTGTTTTGAAATAGATTTTCGAATTTAGTTGCGGTTTTTCTCTCGAGGTAAAAGGTTGTCGTTTGATTTGAGTTTCACTATTAGATCGTGTTTAAAAACGCAGTGTTGTGTTGTTGAGTTTTAAGTGATACGTGTAATGATTTATGGTGCTAGCAACGATTTTCAAATTTCAAAATGCAACAATAACACTTTCTAACAACTTTAAGTTTTAACTTTTAACGTGACACCTTGCCGCGGTCACCTGATGGTCGATGGATTCCGTGAACTTACTACTAGGAGTAGACTTAGTACCTACTACATACTAGCAGTCATTCAGTACTCAATACTTCTTTCACGTAAGTAAATAGCTATTAACCAAAACTGTGGCTAATAGCTATTTACTTACGTTACTTATTATGATCGGTGTAACTACGTACGTAACTTATTATTATTAATAATAATTTACTAATGCGACTTCGGGCACCCTTTTATACACGTACTTAGTTTCATTGTTACCTACAGTTCAACCACATTACATCTTTCGGTTACTGTCGTTTTTCAAACACCGTCTGTAATGTCGATAGAAAAGCGATGATTGCCGTTAGACATTAAGAATTTAGTTGCACTGTACACAGTGCTATGTTGGTTCGTTATTTGTCAAGCAATATTTCGTGCGTGATTTACGAACCACACAGCAGGCGGTGTAGAGCAGGGATACCTAAAGTGGGTTCCGTGGGATAGTCATCAAGGTTCCGCCAAAATTATTTGAAATTATGAAATCCAAACATCCGTCACTTTTGTGTGTTTACGGTTTCAAGTCACTGCAATCTGCATACATTAAACATCGCTGAACGCGTGTACTAAGGCAGGAGCACGGCGCGACGGCCCGGTCAGCTGACTGGTCATTGGCCGGCGAGCGTAATGAAGTAAATTACATTGCGTAATGAAGTAAAAATAGTAAAGTTTGAGATTTTAATAGAAAATCTATCTTCTGGACAGCTTGTTCTTATGATTAAAAGGTATAAAATGTAAAAAAAATGTCATTTTTGAAAAAAATATATTAAAAAAATAACTTTTTTGTAATGAGAAAAGGTAGTATAATCATATCCCAAAGTTAATGGAAGCGGTCTTCTGGCACCCTGTGTATAATCGGTATCTCGACAGCTAACAAGTATTACCATGAAATGTAGTATGCAGGGAGTTTTGGGGGAGAAAAATCGATCTAGCTAGGTCTTATCCCTTAGAAACTGCGCATTTTTTAAGAAACATGTTTTATTATTTTGTCGTGCAACAATATATCAATAATTTCGATTCTCTTACGTCAGTCTGATTGGCAGCTTGGTATGCATACCTACGTATAATTTTTGCATTGCTTGGAAATTAGGAATGTGGTGTGGTCAAATCCCGGTAAGATAAATATTATTGTGATTCTTATTATTTCTTTTTCTTTTATATTTTATATATTTACTTTTAATTATTCTATCGTTCTACTAAAACACCGAGCAAAACTCGGTCTCCCAGATACTATTGATAACGAGAGAGGTAAAGCCAAGTAATTTTTTTCAGACGAGAAAAGTATATCCAACTGGCAAATGGATGTAGATGTCACTACGATCAGCTGTTTCTGTTGTTTGGGAAACAATACCAACATCCGCACCACTTGGACGACATAATAAATTCCGAGAAGAAATGGTGAGAAATTGCGTCAAAATCAAAGCCCACTAAACATACAAACAATCAAATTTTTCCTCTTCATAACATTAGTATTGAATATTTGTAGATTGACAGTTGCTAAAAATAATTAAAATTACAATTAAAATAACATACATTCAGACAAGTTTATTGTTTCTTTTAGTACTGATGACGGTAGATACAAACGCATGGACGTGCCAGGATTCGAAGATCCCATAGAACCCTGTAACCTGCCAAGGAACTTATTCCTGATAAACTCTTTGGTGGATGCCAATAAAGCTGTGTCATTCGTAAAATCTTTCGATCTCAAATATGAAGGAATGAACTATTTCCTCTTTTTTAATGTTTTTTTTACTTACTGAATATCTAAGAACAAGCATAAAAAAATGTCGTCTAAGTTATGGCACCGAAATTAGAGAAAAAAAACTTGCCAATCCCGCTTCCGTACTATTTACCCATCGGTCAAATCAGCTGCCAAACTTTTAATCACATAGCCAAATTATTCAAATTGTTTTAATTTTTAACAGATAAAATTATCGTCTACGGATCCACACACAATCCATACAGCTGTATCTCTACTCTCCTAGAGATGAATGTTCCTGGGGAACATATTATATTCGTGGAGCCTTTCCCTGATAAAAATCCAAGGAAAGCGAGAGTGTCTGTATTTTGTAATGTCTATGTAAGTAAACATAACTACAATTTATTAATTTTGTGTAAATTGTGTTATAATAACTTTATTTTTTGTGAAAAACTATAGCCCGACTACGTAAATTATATAGCCTATGTTATTCGGGCTATTATTACGAATCTATTGACACCTCATTGATTAAAATCGGACCAGTAGTTTAGGCGCTACGGTGGTGCAAACATACCTACATACATAGACTGCAAAAATCATTACCCTTCCTATTGGCTTCGCCGATGTCGGGTAAAACTGAAGAAGAAACTGTGCAGTTCACCCGCGATAGAAGTAAAACATACAAAAATATGTCTTCTATCTCATTCAAGACAATTGCACATTATATTTTATAGATTTTACTGTAGCTTTTCTGTTTCATCACGGGTAAACTACAACCATGCTTCTTTCTACTTCCTACGTTATAGGTGGATAGAACCGCACAAGAATTTCTTGACAAGTTTAACATACAAGTATACAGGTCTTATTACTTCAAGTCGTGGACTCTAGATATTGATAACTTTGTGTCTGATGTGTCGTTCACGTCTGCCACTAAAATGATAACGTTGCCGTGCGTCGCGTTCTTTTACTACGGACGAAAAGCAGTAAATAAGGAGGCCTTTACAGGTAATAATATGAATTTTAAAGAAAATCATATCGTAGTATAGTAGGCACACAGTAACGTTTCTAGCACGCTTAGATATTTGTAGCTACTAACCGGATTTTACGGCGGTTTATAAGATGACTGAAGAGGAATATGTTTTCTTAGGTATAAATCGTAAACGATTTTGTCTTTTACTTATATACTTAGGAAATTTAGAATTTGTAGAACCTTTTTGGGCTCAGTGGTTGAGAGCGTTTGTGCTCAAGCCGGGTGTCGCGGGTTCGAATCCTGCTGTCGTTGCGTAACACGTTACTAAATCAAACACCACACATCTTTGAACTCTCTTTATTTTAATTTTTTTTTCGAGTGGGTCTACGCTAATGGCTTGAGGCCGTCTTAGCTTAGTTGGTCTGGTGACTGCCGGTTGGCTAGTCGTTTTTCCAATCCTTTATTTTAAATCACCTCATGCCTATATCAGTCTTACAAAAGACACCGCTAGCGTGGGTTACGATCGAACGTACGCCATCTATCGACATATGGTGGAACTATATATATGAAAATCAATGTTTGCATTAAAATGTTCAGTTTGATGGGCGAGATCTTTATATTTAAGAATATTTATGTTATTTATATATTTAATTATGTATTTATATTATTTTCCTTTTATGTATTAAAGATTAAATCTCTATTAAACACCTACCGAAGTAACAATAAGTTTTTCTGTGTTCCTGGGTCATGGATGTCGTATTAAATATGTGTATAATATAAAAGTATTAAATAAACTTCCCGCTGTCTGGTCCCCGATACCCAAGTTCTTCTAGTAGGCACTTAGCACGGGGCCAGATAAGCGTTCATAGATATCATATTTTATTATTATTATCATAATTCATAGCATTAAACAAAAGTGGGATAGTGTATGACGGCGGAATTCAAATAGACCACAAATTCAGGACGAAGGACCCTTCGATATACGCCGCAGGGCCTGTAACTAGATACCACAGGTGCTACTTCGCCGAACACAAGCGACTGAAGTATTATGACGCTTTTGAAATTGGAACAAAGGTACGTAAGCTGGTTACAGATATGCAAACAAAAAAATTGCGGCTGTAATTCATGGGTACAAAAATTGTGCTTGAATACGTAGCAAGATGACCGCAAAATTGCAGCGCTTCTCTACGCGTAGGGACGACTAATTAATACTTAAATTTTGGATGGAGCTCCTAATCTATAATTTTTAGTAGCTGCAACACCAAATTTTGTTTTGATTTTTATGAAGTACTTACTGGTTGTCCCGCCACACGTTGTTCCGTCTTAACAATGAACTGTAATAAATTAATACACCTACACCTCCAACATCGTTTGCGCGTTCCCTGGTCTTCCACAGTTAATTTAAATAAGACTGTGATAAGAACTTACAACGCTTGAAATTAAGAAATTGGTCATTCTAGCTTGGTGAACAAATGCGAAATAAGCTGGACCCGCTGTTGCCTATGAAGCTAACAAATCAAGAACGTCATTTACGTAGTCAAGAGGGAGACAGAGCTTTCCACCAGCTGCCTCATTTCAAGTCTCCTTTTGTCCGACACTGCGCCTTACCTGGACTCAAATACTTGGATGTCAGGTCTCCGGGGAAGAAAATGCCACACCATTTTGTGCAGTTGCTGGATTATAACGTGAGCTTTGTTATGCCATTGAGAAGAATATATGTAAAACAACTAGTTGAGCCTGTTTTACAACCTTTAGATAAGCATCAGATATCTAATACACAAGTTTTATTTTAGACTAGCAGCGAGTAACTTTGTAGCTAAAATATGTGCTACTGCAAAAATTAAATTAAATTAATATTAGATCTATTAATATTGCGCGAAAAAAGTACCCACAAGCTGCAAGCAAATGTGTGTGAGTGCACGCATAAGCATGCGTAAAGCACCTCCCTCCTCCCACACTGCGTAGGTCAGTCAGAAACAAGACAGTGCAAACGCCACATACAAGCAACATTGTCAGCAAGATCGTGTAAGGTCCCACCATGCAGGTTGCATAACTCAATAGCAGGTTGACTTTTCGCGGTCAGCATCTTTCAATAATAGTTTTCAACAGACCTCTAATTTTAGCGTACATTTTTACAGGGATTTGTTCTAGAAACTTTTAAAGGAGGATACTTTAAACTTCACCTCACCAAAGACTTTCGGGTCGATGGTATCACCTGTCTGACCACAGAGAACCGATCGCTAATAGAGTTTAAACACATATACGGCCTTCCTTCGAGTGTACTTAACAATGTGTTTTTGCGGTTTATGGTAAGAAATTATGATCCATTTAAATTTAGGACCTGTTAAGATCGAATTTAATCTAAACGAAAAAACATTCAATGAAAAATCTGGCGACCTCTGTGGCTCAGTGGCTAGCGCGATGGCGCTTAAGCTGGAGGTTTCTGGTTCCGAATGCACAAAAAGTTTTTCTGGGTCTTGGATGTGTATTAAATATATGTATATTGTATAGTATAATAAAAACCTTAAATATGTGTAATGTGTATAGACTATAGTATAACCGTATTAAATTCCTGTGATACAAGTTCTTCGGATACTTAGTACAGGAGCAGATTGACGTGGTGTGGAAGCGTCCATAGATATTATTATTAAATTCGACCAAATAAGTGTATCATTGTATTACTCAATTGCATGCCTGCACGGTAAGTGACATTTAAATTGGTAGCATTATAGGACCCTATTGTTTCTTTGTTTACGTTTAGATTTTCAAGCAGAATATTAAAGAAAAAGTATAAAATGCTCTAGCATTGTGGCAAAAATGTCCCGACGCTTAAATCTTCACACATTTAGCTTTTACTCAGTTTCCACACAAAAAAAAAATATCTAAAAATGTTGGATCGTTCAGAGGAAGTAATTTTTTGAATAATATTTGTTCCAGACAAAGAGAATAGACAATTTCTATGAGTTCTTCGAGTCGTCATGGGCGAGCTTTCTGTACCACGAACAGAGCGATGAATTGTTCGCCTTGGTCAAGGAACTGTTGCCGAAGGCGAGTTACATCTTTTACATAAATTATGTTTATATAATAATTATGGTCTGTTGGCCGGGCAATATGATCTATCATCTATGGATAAAGATTGACAGTTCTATACAAAAAATATGTGTCCTTGTTACCGACATTATTTCACAAGAAACTGCGAAATGGCCGTTACTCGGACGCACAGGTTCTGCTAGTGGTGTTTCGCATCTCGAGGCACGCGATATGTCTGCACGATGACACACTGTACACATGATTTGGATGACATTCCGAAATGACGTCCGCATCCGTAGTCTACGAAAATTACAATAACATTTCTTTGCTAAAAAACTGCAGCATATTAACGTTTCGCAGATGTTTCGCTAGCGCAGTATTTTCGCAGAGACTCGCTGCCGCATACGAACGCATGGGTTTTGAAAATGAGTAGCTATGTTTGTAATTTATAGGATCAACGACAAGGCGTCACCTTACAAGAAGTTCTACTCAAGCTTCTCGACGAAGGTTGCCCGGTATACAATTTATCTTAACGTATTTTGTGACGTATACAACACTAAAATACTTTTTTTTTATTATTTATTTATTTATACATAAAACTTAAAACCAATTACATGATAAATTATGACATGCCTATAAACTCTTGTCGAGTTTGTCCAGACATATATAACGTTCTCAACTACAGCAATCAATAAATAAGCATCAATAAATAAGCTAGCCCTTTAGCCAGCCAAACCCATACTTTAGCCAAAAAAGTATGAAATAATTTTTATTTTCTAAATAATTCCCCTTTTAAATTTTGGCTAAAATTTTAACTATTTCTGTACTCAATCTTCATAATTTTTAAAGTCGGTACCAGCCCGAACAACATCCCGATAAAACAATATTTAAAATAGAATTACATTCAAGTTGGCTGGTACCAACTTCAAAATTATGAAGATTGAGTAGTTAAAATTTTAGCCGAAAACAGGGGAATTTTTTCGAAAATAAGTTTTATTTTTACTTTTTTGTGCATTTTTACTTTGGTAGTCGGTTTAATTTTTTGTTTAAAAATAATTATAATTTTTCCCTTTTTTTGTGATATTTGTTAAATTATTATTAATAGATTTTAAGAACGTTTAGAATAAACGATCGAATGTATAATTGGATACGCGCCAAGCTTCCATTAGGTATTGTAAATAAGATGATGATGATGATTATTGTAAGTTACATAGTGGCATATGCTAGCAGTTCTTTAAACAATGCCGAAATTTACAAACGCGTATCTTTAAAGACTGAGGAGTTCTGTTCAGTGCTTTTGGTGACAAATCTTATTTTTTGGTTGCATATTATGCTTGTGTTACTTCAGAAAAAGTGAAAATCACTATGTGTGTCCATATGAATTTCGAGGAGTTCCCTCGATTCCTCATGGATCCCATCATCAGGTTTCCACTTTAGTGACTAAAGGACCAATTTCGAATTATACCCTTTACAACAACAAAAGAATTTTGCAAATACGTCCACAAACGGCAAAGTAATATTCAAATATATCCTTGTCGGTGTAAAATACTATGAGAAGTACTTATACTTGTAATAATACTTGAGGATCCAGGATATACCTTGGTTAAATATGTATGGTATTAACGTACCGCGCGCTATGTTAAACCAATCCCATATATTTTCAATTTCGATGATCGTCACTGTAATTAACGATGGCATTCTGGCTAAGCCCTAGTCAATATCTCACTAAAATTATAAAGGCGCTGCTAGTGATAGACTAATATTGGTCTAATTATATTTCTACTCGGGTGTAAACAAATCTAGACCGGCTAATATTTCATAAGAAGGCTGTCATGTTATAATATATATGTAAATTTATAATTTCTTAGATTTGCATTTGGTGCATATTTTACATACTTTGTTTTAGACATTGGACTCGCTACTTACATTGCGCTCAAGATTGGAGAATTCTCTCTACTTCGAAGCCATTACTGACTATGTGATAGAGTGGGTGACTGAGAACGAGTCATTATTGCCCATGTATCTGAATCCCCATAACCAGTCGAAACTGACGAACGATGTTAATGCAAAAGATGTTTTCAAGAAAAGGAAACGCAGCATATTAAAAATGTTATCAAAGATTATTTAATTTTTATAAATAAAATTATGGTGTTGTATATTTACTTTATTAGTAACTAGCTGGTGCCCGAAACTTCGTTTTTGTGGAACTGTAAATGGAAACGGAACACTAAGATAAAAGTAGCCTAATGTTACTCCTTATACCATCAGCTGTGAAAGCCCGGTCTAAACCGGTCCGGTTGCAGGGGCGTGCGCTCCATATAGGCAGAAATGCAGTGCTTTACTTGTCATTCACAGATATTTTAATAAAACGTTCGTACGTTTTAGATGACTTTAATTAATAGTAAATAGATTAATTAAAAAAATATAATAACTTTAAAACGCCTAACATTTTATAAATAGCAACTCATGCCGGTGCGTGCCGCAGGACAAATCATCGCATGTATGTGTAATTTTCAAACTTCGCAAACGCACACACCCATGAATATCGACATGTTTAAATAGGCGTAACTCATGCGGCATTAGATGGCCTTCGGCTTCGGGCGCCCGTGGCGCGAGCTTGGTACTACAACGAGTTCTATGATTGTCAGTATAATGTTATTTACTAAGAAAACTTACTAGATGGCACTTTACGTGGAAATTATAAATGACACTATTTTCAGAGAACGAACATAACCAAACATAACTAAGTATATTATTATCTACGTACTAACGTAGTATATTATTATATCTGTGCTATAAAGATAAATTGTTAAATAAGCGCCCATAGCGCCGCCTGCGCGTTGCGTCGTCGTTTTAACTAGGCCGCCATCTATCGTGAATTGACGATATTTAATTTGAAGAGTCCCGTAGTGCCGGTGTACTTTATCAATTCAATTTTTAAAAAAGAGTGCGTTGTATGAATAAAATATTGTTATAAATTCATATTTTATTCAGTAATCATTGAACATTTTGAAGAATAAAACTAAATAAATCACTGACGTAAAACAAAACAAGTTACATGGCGGTTTAATTGTGCTTTTAATGTGATTTACTGTTCCATGGTTCACAATGCTTACTCGTAGCGACATCTTTACGTACTGAGCATGTACTTCATTTTCCAATGTATGAAACTGACCAGACATGGTTCGCCTATCCGATCGCTTCCGAAAACCGCCGAACTGGCTTGTCGGAAATTATTCGTTGCCTATAGTCCGAGTAAAAATTATAAGCCGCGAATCTAATAAATCGACGTATGCATTATTTGTTTAAATAGAAGAAACGTTTTGTGTTTCGCGGGGGCCATATTGCATATTTCATGTGATAAGCATTGTTTACATATTTACATTGTTGACAGCCTCCGTGGTCTAGTGGTTTAGAGCTTGGCTCTCAACTCAGAGGTCGTGGGTTCGATTCCCGCATTGGAACAACAAAAATTGTTTCCAAGTTTGGTTAGGACAATGCAGGCTGATCACCTGATTGTCTGACAAGAAAGATGATCCATGCGTCGGATGGGCATGTAAAAAAGTCGGACCTGCGCCTGATATCTCACCAGTCGTGTCGGTTATTCGTCCCACTGGATTACGAGAGTAAAGGAAGAGAGAGTGCTCTTGTGTACTGCGCACACACTTGGGCACTATAAAATAACTCCTGCGTAGCTGGCCTGGTTTCAATTAAACCGGCCACCGTCACTGAAATCAGTGTGGGGAGCTATTAGCTATTAGCTATTATTGTTTACAATTTAATCGCTCCAGTTTATTTATAGTTTTCTTAAAAGATTTTTCATTTTAACTTTATTTTTTTCTTTATATTTAGTTTATTACTGAGTTTCTATAATAATTGTAGTGATTTGCTTTTACTAGTGAGTGAGTGAGTGTTATTTGACTGTGAGGTTTTGAAAATGTGTGTTTATTAAAAATTAAAAATAACAAGTTCTCACAATTGTCATTCAGTGAAAAGATTCGAATTCTGTCTAAAGGTAGGTGTGTACCCGAGTTACAACAATTAAACCAGCAAAAAAATAATGTAACTCGAAAATTTAATGTTAAAAGTTATGAAACGTATAACTGGCTGTGTGGTTGTGTACACACGATTAAATTATATTGTTTTCCTTGCATATTATTTAGTAATTTACATCGGGATATAGTAATCTCAAGTAACCGGAACCTTGAATATGTGAAAATTGAAGCTGACTGACTGGTGAGTAGTTATAATATTTTAAAATATGCTTATTATTTTACTTATTAGAATTTCTTCCGCCGCGACGATCGATCGCTGTTTTGTCTGCGTTGCCGTAGAAGATGTACATGAATAGTAGTACATCTAAGACTTGCTCTGTTGGCATGGTTTCGACTTAGAGATCCGTCGCTTGGCTGTAGCTATGCTAAAAATCTATAAAACGAAAAAGTTTTTGTGACCGAGTACTTCGCCGCATACATCCGCATAATCCTGCGCACGCCACTGTCCGGTTGTTTCAGAAATTAGCCGAAACAAACAGACAGACAGAGAGACAGACAGACGGATGGACAGACAGACAAAATTTTTAAACTTAATTTGTTGGTATATGTACCGTTTGAACCATCATAATATGCATTTAGTGCAGAGCTGTTGATTTGAAATTACGAACAGAGACTTCAATTGATTTTTTTGTATAGATAATAAGGGGCGGTTTTTAAATTCGTGACTTCTGACAGCTTTTTGACACGACAAGGACCGTCGGGCTACCGAGCGCCGCCTGGTGACAGAAGAAGAATCGAACATTCTTATTGACCGTTTTTGATACCACTTACGCCACCAGATGACGCTTTGTGGGCGTTGGGTATGCAGAAAAAATATCAAAAACCCTCATTAAAGTGCGTATTCCACCTCACTCACACATTCAGAAGTTCGTAAATGTTTTAGTAACTAAATTCTGTCAAGTGAAATCCTAACTCGAAAGAAGTGTGGCTTCTTTCTAAATTCTACCTAGCTTTCGTCGTCTGAATTAAGTGAGGTGGAAAACGCGCATAAGTAGATCGAATACAAGTGGGAATAAATTGTGTTACTTAAACAGATGAAAACTACTGATCATTGCTGGTCAGTCTGTACTAGGCCTGTCCAGTACAACCTCACTCCGCTAATGTATTTCGAAATTCTTCGTGCATTTGGTACTCTACCTACTACATTACCTACTATTTCTATTTTCATAGAAAAACAATGATTTTCAAGGCACATTAACAAATTTGATATACTGTACACAAGAGTTGAAATCATAGTTCATTAAAATTCAAACGATGACCTTTGTATTTAGGTCTTTGACAATTTAAAATTGTGACGAAAAAAGCAAGACAAGAATATGTATGTCATATTCGTTCACTACAATAAGACAAATTATTTTTTCTTAGGATTTTCCTACACGGGTTACCTTTTTAACATTTCATACCTAGAATCATGTCTCAAGAAAGACAACAAGTGCCTAAAGGCTGCAAACGCGACGCGTCGGATGTAAAGGACTTGCTTGTGAATAATGTCAACACGTGGGGCAACATACAGTATAATATTCCTTTACGGACGTCCAGCAATGAGACTCGAACAGCTACTAACATAGCGCTCCGATATATACCCCCTATATCCAAGAGCACGAACTGTGTAAGCCGTTATTTAGCTATTTATTACAGTAGTAAGACATTAACCTTTTAACAGTAGGACTAAGATTGCAAGAGCTGTTGAAGAATCTTTAGGTTTTGCATAAATTATAATGTACAATAGGTAGCGGCAAAGTTGCTCGACCAGTTTCTAAACACTTTCCTTGCACTAGGACGCCTCAAAATCGAATGTTCGATTGTACACGATTAGATAAATAATGACTATAAATTATTTTACTATAATTATGATATTTGTTATAACTCATCATCATCTGCCGTCTGCTGGTAGATTATTTAAATAGATAATCATCTCCGGCACCGTAGCTTCTACTTCTAGTCCTGTATTATTCGAATTTATCTAAATGCATTTAAAACTAAGTCTAAAAACTCGCAGGAAGTAAACGAGCAGATTCCCGAAGAAATGACGTCACGGGATATGGTGGTCGAGAAGGAACTATACAAGACCACCACCGGGGAGTATTGCGTGAAGCCCAACCCCAATAAGGCGATGGAGAGGGCAGACTGCGCTATCAACTGCAAACGCGTGTCGTTCATGACTGGCGTCGAAAAACGGGTTAGTACCTAAAACTTTTTTTTACTCAACGTGGTTATGGAAAAATCTAAATCGTCGACATCTATAGGTATAGAATCTAGAAGTTTTCATGCTGTGTTAGCTATTATGCCGTAACCTATCGCCGCAATCTACTAGTTTTAGAGACAACTATTATAATAGTAATATCTATGGACACTTAATACCACGTCAGTCTGGCCCCGTGCTAAGTAGCCGAAGAACTTGTGTTACAGGCACCGGACAACGGGAAGTATATTTAATACTTATATTCTGTACACATATTTAATAAACGTCCATGACGTAGGAACACAGAAAAAACTTTTTGTTCCCTCGGCGCGATTCGAACACGCAGTTTCCGGCTTGAGCACCGACACGGTCAACCACTGAGCCACAGTGGTCGTCAAAATACTAAATAGCTTGGGCAACATAGCTGTATGTGGTTACAGAGTGTGCAGAATATTATGTAGTAGGTACATATTTGGCTTTACGTACATGAATTTAATACGCATACCTAATATTATGTATCCGCATAGTAATTTGGAAAACCTTATCTAACTAACTAAAGCTACCATAAACGTTTCGTTAATGACTGCACCTACATGCGTTATTTTACTTTGCAGTTACAAGGCAAAAACATAATTCCTATAAGCATCAGATCCGAGATGAAGGACAACTACCGAGGAGATATACCACCTGTTGCCAACAACATAAAATAATAAATTAATTTGTATATTTTTAAATACTGGCAATATTACGAGCGGTCTCGTCTCTTTTTGACTATTGCTGTCAACGCGAAATGTGCCTTTTTTGTACCAAGTTACTTTAATTATTAATACAGTGAATCAGTGCGTAAAGATCTCTTTTATTTACAACATCAAACTGCCCTATGCAATACAGTCCACTCAACATCTCTCCCATCTTCTTTTATGGTCTCACCATAAAAATTTGGTCCATCGATCCTCAAGATGAAGCCGCGTCTCTCCGTGCCAACACGCAAATAGATACCCCCCGCTGTGATCTGCAAGAAAAGGAAGCCAGAATACTGATCTACACAGTACGCGCTGCTAATCCTTACAACAGCGGTGCAGGCCCACGATTTTACCACGCAAACCACGCAAAAAGAAGTCAGCGGAAGAAGCAGTTTGGAAGAAAGAAAATACTATAAAAAGAAAGAAAATACAAGAAATCTTCGCATTTAATCGAATCATCACTGTAGAAAAGAAAATCATCCATTTTGTGAAAGAAAAGGTCAGTCAGCCATATTGGATCTTCAATCGATCTTGCAATCTTGAATCTATCGAGAAACAATCGTACGCTTCACTCACATTCAAATTTCGTGCGCAAACAAGATCGATATATAAACCAATCGCTGCAAGATTCACCTGATTCTGATCATCACTCATTGGACGAATTGGTACTCCCAAGTTGGCAGCACTGCGCGCAAACTTCACTCCGCGCAGCAAAGAAGAAACGAAAGATATCATCTTTGTCTGGCAGCAACAACCAACCGCGAAAACGGAAAAAGTTTCTTCAGTTGGTACTTGGTAAATACATTACCCCACATCCCACGACCCAATCACGAAGCTACAACGACGACTGTGCGAGCGAGACAACTGCCTTTGGCTGTGTATCGGTGTCCTTCGACTACGAACGATACCACGACGCCGGACATAATCCGCCATTTTGTGGCTTGTGCTGATCGTGAGTGAACAAAAAGTGTTTCTATTGTCGCGAGTTTATTGTTTAACTTAGAGACTGTATATTAAGTTTATAATTAGTATAGTAACTAATTTAGCTTGGCACTATGGCCGAGTTAAAAGCATTGGTAGCCGGCAGGGGCTACGCAAAGGCCTCCATTACAAAATTAAAGAAAAACATGGACGCAGATGTCTACAATGACGCTGCCCCAGAAAAAATTAGAGCAGCTCTCGGTAGACTGGAATCTGTATTTTCTGAGTATAATGAATATTGCATAAAAATATTAGCTGTCGATATTAACGACTCTGAAGATTCAAGTTTAGTTGAGGACACCTATCTGGACCTAGTAACCAAACTTAACACTTTGTTAAAAAAATGTGCATTGCAGACGGCTGCTCCATGTACCTCCAAAATAAAGCTTCCTAATGTAGTCATACCTACATTCACTGGTAAGTACACCGAATATTACGAATTTATTAATATTTTCAATGCTATGATACACACTGACATTTCCTTGACAGCAGTGCAAAAACTTTATTATTTAAAAGGCTTTTTAAGTGGGGAACCGCATTCATTAATTAACAATTTACCTTTGCAAGATGAAAGTTACACTGAGGCTATGAGACTTTTGCAGGAAAGATATGACAATAAAACAAAAATAGTTCACGAACATGTTTATACACTTTTAGATTTACCTGCCATGACAAAGTCGACAACTTCAACTCTGCGAAATATGATTTCGGAGGTGAAGCAACATCTGGCTGCACTCAAAAACCTGGACGAACCAGTGGACTCCTGGGACAGCATTATTGTATGTATTTTATCCCGAAAGCTGGACTCCTTTTCCAGTCGAGCTTTCCAGATGGACAGGGATAACAAGTCTCGCCCCACTATTAAAGAGTTTCTGAGTTACCTGGAAAAACGAGCGCTAGCCTTGGATAACTTTTCAACGGGGAGCAGCTTCACACAACAGAAGCAACAGCCACAGCGGCTTGCCAGTCACGCCGTAACTGCAAATCCTGCTTCTGCAACATGCATCTATTGTAAGTGTGCACACAAGCTTTTTCAATGTCCCTCTTTTAAAATGGCAGCGCCAAGCAAGCGCGTAGAGTTCGCTACTGCCAACAAATTATGCAAGATATGTCTGTCTCCACATAAATACAAATGCAAATTTCATTTTAGATGTACTGAATGCAAACAGGAGCACAATACATTGCTGCATCAAAATAGTTTTGACAACTCTAGACAAGCGTCCCTAACACCCTCTGTTACTCTATTGTCAAATACTTCCCAGAGTCATGTTTTATTGCCTACCGCACGCATTAAACTAATATCTCGGTCGGGCATGATAATTTATACTAGGGCACTGCTTGACAGCGGGTCACAAGCTTCTTTTGTCACACAAAAGGTCGTCGATTTACTAGGTATGAACACTCACACTAGTAACACAACTATAGTAGGTATTACAAACACTGAACAAACAGTTGAACAAAGCATACGCCTTGATGTACATTCTACTGTCTACCCCTTCAAGGTAAATGTCAACTGTCATATTGTCAAAAATATTACAACTAAATTGCCACAGGCACCAATAGACATCTCAAAACTAACATTCCCTGTAAACTGCAAACTGGCCGATGAAAACTTCAATAAACCCGATAATGTACATCTTTTACTAGGAGCAGATGTCTTCTTCCAGGTCCTGCTACCACAGCCTAAAGGGAAAGCTTCTCTCACTGAACAGTGTCCTGCAACAGGAGGCAACCTCCGCTCGTATGTACCATACATAATCAACACATCCCTCGGACACATTGTTGCTGGTCGCAGTAGCAGTGCAGCAATTAACAACATAAAGGCTAACAAGGTTGTATCCTTATTTTGTCATAAATGTAATGATAGTTTGAGTGATTCTTTGAGTTCCTTTTGGACAACTGAACAGGTGCCTGAAATATTTCCTGAAAAATTGCCAGAGCATGAATTCTGTGAAAAACTTTTTAATGAAACTACTAAACTTGAGAATAATAAATTTCATGTTTCAATGCCTATTAAAGTTCCATTACAACAAGTTAACTCGGAGCTAGGAGAGTCATTTCATTTGGCCTACACTAGATTTCTCAATTTAGAAAAAAGACTACATAGAGATCCAACCCTTTTCCATCAATATAAAAAATTTATTGATCAATATTTAGAACTAAATCACGGTGAATACTATGATATAAATAGCTATGATATGTCCAAGGACCCAGTTTATTTTCTACCTCACCATGCAGTAATAAAACAAAATGCTGTCACCACCAAACTTAGGGTTGTCTTTGATGGATCGATGCAAACCAATAAAAAAATTTCTTTGAACGATATTTTACTCAACGGTCCAGTGGTGCAAAAGGACCTTTTTGATACGCTTATTGCATTCAGATTAGAAAAATTATTCTTTATCTGCGATATAAAGAAAATGTTTAGGTGTATTGATTTAGATCCGTATCATAAGTCATTACAAAACATTTTATGGCGCGACTCTCCTGAACAAGATATTAGGTGCATACAACTCAAAACTGTCACTTATGGGTTAAAGTCATCATCATACTTAGCCACACGTTGCTTGATAGAGCTCGCTGCCAGGTATAAAGATCAGTTTCCATTAGCGTCTTCAATTTTAGAAAATAACACATATGTAGACGACATATTGGCAAACAGCTGTTCAGAAGAACAACTGCTCCAAATGCAAACTGAATTAATTCAGTTACTTTCTCTAGGAGGGTTCGAACTCCACAAGTGGGCATCCAACTGCAATTCAGTCCTAAAAAATGTAAATAAAAATTGTCCAAGTATAAATGAGCTAGACCTGCAAAAACATGAAACTTATGTAAAAACATTAGGTATCACATTCGATGTTGAAAAAGATATTTTCAAAAGTACATGCCCTGATCCATATACTAGTCGAAATGACTCAAAACGCGATATACTTAGTTACATAAGTAAGTTCTATGACCCATTAGGACTTATTGGGCCAATATTTGTAAATGCGAAAGTAATTATGCAAAAATTGTGGGCTACTAATACTGGCTGGGATTCTACTCCCCCAGATGACATACGCCATTCTTGGGATGTTTTTACTAGGGACTTGACACAGATGAAGCCACTCACCATTTCTCGCTGCGTCAAACTACCCAATACTGTCACCACACAGCTGATAGGTTTCGCTGACGCATCAACCGTGGCTCACGGGTGCTGTTTATATTTAAGATCTATAGACGCTCAAGGTAATGTGCTTGTCCAGCTGCTATGTTCGAAGTCGAGGATTAATCCACTCAAAAAGGAACTAACAATACCTAGGCTAGAGTTGAACGCGGCACTATTACTTGCTAAGCTATGTAAAAAGGTATTCAATACTCTTAGTAATAAAATAAATATCAATAACACTTACCTCTTCTCTGACTCACAGATATTTTTGGCATGGCTGGCAAGCGATGATGCAAAGTTACAAGCCTATGTTGCAAATAGGGTTAGAGCAATAAGGGATCTTTCAGACAACTGTTATTGGCAATATGTAAATACTGAGGACAATCCTTCTGATTGCGTCAGCAGAGGTCTTCAGCCCCATGAGCTCAAAGACCACATGTTGTGGTGGCACGGCCCACCCTTCTTACAAAACAAATGTCACACCTTTGAATCATCAGGAGCGTTGGCAACACCAACACATCTGCCCGGTTTGCATACCGGTGATACCATTTTATGTGCTACTACTATCACAGCTGATTCCAATATATTTGAAAAGTTAAAAAAGTTTTCTAGTATAAACAAAATGACTCGTGTGCTTGCATATGTAGTTAGATTTTGCAATAATATCAAACCTCAAGCCAATAAGCAACAAGATTTCTTAACAGCATTCGAGCTTAATAGATCAATGATGATGATAGTTAAGCATGAACAAGAGCAATATTTTTCAGCTGAAATTGAATCTCTTAAGTGTCAAAAGGAGCTAAAAGGTAATTTAAAAGCTTTGACTCCTTTTCTGGATGCGACTGGTGTGATGCGAGTAGGTGGCCGTTTACAAAACGCATCAATCCCGTACACAGGCCAGCATCCTGCAATATTACCTAAAGGTTCAGAAGTAACTGCTTTGATTATTAGAAATGAACATGTAAAGTTATTACATGCAGGACAAAAATTATTACTTGTTTCCCTCAGACAAAGATTTTGGATTATAGATGGATTACGTACAATAAAAAAGATAATCTATAAATGTGTAACCTGTTTCAGATTGAAGGCTGTTGCTACAACTCAGCTGATGGGTTCCTTGCCTGCGCATCGAGTCAACGCATGCCGCCCGTTTCAGAAGGTTGGAGTTGATTTCGCTGGGCCGATTTCAGTAAAAAACAGTCGCATTAGGAAACCAATAATAGGAAAAGGTTACATTGTTTTGTTTGTATGCTTTGTAACAAAAGCGATTCATCTAGAACTTGCTTCTGATCTAACGACCGATACGTTCCTCGCTTGTTTCAAGCGCTTTATCGCGAGACGAAACCTGCCCAGTGATGTACACTGCGACAATGGCTCAACCTTTAAAGGGGCAAGGAACCAATTAGATGAATTGTACCGCTTGCAAAATTCTCAGAGTCATCAATATCAAGTGCAATCTTTCGCATCGGCGCGAGGCATCAATTTTCACTTTATACCAAGTTACAGCCCGATATTCGGAGGACTCTGGGAAAGTGGTGTTAAAAGTACCAAACACCACCTTAAGCGAATAGTCGGTAAAGCATTACTTACCTACGAACAGCTAAATACTGTTTTAACTGAAATAGAAGGTATTCTAAACTCAAGGCCGCTGACTGCCGTTTCCGCGGATCCTAATGATTTTTCCTATCTTTCCCCAGGACATTTTCTAACAGGTGCTCCTCTTAATACATACCCAGAACATGACGTCACAGATAGGCCAATAAACTTGTTAAAATTCTGGTCGCTAACCGTTCATATGAAGCAAAATTTTTGGAAGTACTGGAGTAAGCATTATTTATCTCTGTTGCAAAGCAGGCCAAAATGGCGTGACATTAAGTCAAACATAAATGTAGGTAGCTTAGTACTACTGCGTGATGACAACTCGTCACCTCTCCATTGGTCTATGGCTAGAGTAACAGGTACGTTTCCTGGAAAAGATGGTTGTGTCAGGACTGTTGAAATTAAAACTCCCAATGGTCACATTCATAATAGGTCTATATCTAAAATCTGCCTATTACCTATAAACGTTTAAATTCTAGATATTTAATTACTATTTCTTAAGTATATAACATTTACAATGTAAGCTATAACATTAGCTAAAATATTATAAGTGTAAGAAAAACTTGTGTTACTTAAGAGTCTAATTTTGTTTTCTTTATTTTACGTAGGGGAAGCCCTTATCTTTAAAATATTCCTATTTTATTGTTTTACTGATAAGCAAAATTATTTATATTACTGTATGAGCAAAAGTTATAATTGTTATAAAAAACAAATTATTGTACTAATAATTATCAAAATACATGTACATACCTGTGTAAGCAACATACCATGTCAAATAACTACTACATACTTGTCTAGAATCTACTTAAAAATATTCTAACTTAAAATTTTAAGTTAGAATATAATTATATATTATATATATAATTATATACTTACCGTAGACCCCTCTTATATTTAAGTACCTTTTAAAGTGTGTAAACTCGAATCTATGTACACATATTCTTTTTATTTTATGTGTATTTGTATTGATTTATAGTCCTATGTAATGTTAGTCTTGTTATGTTAGTCATGTGGTTTGCAGACAATTAACATGCTAATTGTTATTTTCTTTTCCTTTATTGAGATTTGTTTCTCGAGGCCGCAGCTTATGTTGCCAACAACATAAAATAATAAATTAATTTGTATATTTTTAAATACTGGCAATATTACGAGCGGTCTCGTCTCTTTTTGACTATTGCTGTCAACGCGAAATGTGCCTTTTTTGTACCAAGTTACTTTAATTATTAATACAGTGAATCAGTGCGTAAAGATCTCTTTTATTTACAACATCAAACTGCCCTATGCAATACAGTCCACTCAACATCTCTCCCATCTTCTTTTATGGTCTCACCACCACCTGAATCCGATCTACTGATCACGCCGCCTGATCCCGGATACATTTGTAATGTAAGTGCACTTTTACCAATATTTTAAGTACGAATAAATGCTTCAATCGAACGCTTCAAATCCTGAATTATTTTACTGTTCTGACTTGATTTTTGCTAGTTTATTAGCTTCAAATCAATCAGTCAGCTTGCAGTCGACAGACAATTTGATTTTACTTTTACAATTTGCCCAGCCAGGAGGCCTTTGCGCAGCAGTGGGAAACAAACAGGCTAGCATAATAATAATAAAAAAACACCATTTGTGGCTGGTACGAGGTACCACTTGCTTGTTCTTACTACAGCGAAATGCTTGCATTTTTTAGCTCCAGAAGAAGTACGAGGGCTGCACTAAAAGTATCGGGAATGGAATATTTCCACTGTTCCTGTCATATTAAAATCTTTTTAATTTAAAACTCCTTGGTTTTAAAAATCGAATACCGTTTATTAATTTAAACAAAGATTCTCGGTCTTGTCACAAGGTCTTGTCAAACTTGTTTAGTCGTTGAGAAAATGGAATTGTTTCGAGAAAATTCTAGAGCGATGATTTATTATGACTTTCGAAGTGGTTTAACACAAAAACAGTGTGTTGACCGGATGATTTCTGCATTTGGTGATGAAGCCCCATCCAAAACCACAATTTATCGCTGGTTTGCTGAATTTCAACGTGGACGTGTCAAGCTCAGTGATGATCCCCGTCAAGGTCGTCCAAAAACTGCAGTCACCCAAGAAAACGTTGATGCTGTGCGTAAGCTGATTGAGGAAGATCGACATGTAACATACCGCGAAATTCAGGCAACATTAGACATTGGCATGAGTCAAAGACAAATAATCTTGCATGAACAATTAGGTGTAAAAAAGTTGTTTTCCCGATAGATACCGCATTTGCTCTGTGAAGAGCAAAAAGCGGCTCGCGTTACTTGGTGCGTCAGAACTCTCGAAAGATTCCACGCAGAATCCTCAAATGCTGTATACAACATCGTATCAGGTGACGAATCCTGGATATACGCGTACGAATCCGAAACAAAAAACCAGTCACGAGTTTGGGTGTTCGAAAATGAGTTAAAGCCAACAAAAATTGTTCGTTCACGGAGTGTTGCAAAAAAAATGGTGGCCACGTTTCTCTCCAAAACCGGCCATGTTGCGACTATTCCTCTTGAGGGACAAAGAACGGTTAAAGCAGAATGGTATGCTAACATTTGTTTGCCACAGGTCGTTTCTGAACTCCGTAAAGAGAACTGCAACCGCCGCATCATCCTCCATCACGACAATGCGAGTTCTCACACCGCGCACAGAACAAAAGAGTTTTTAGAGCAAGAAATCATAGAATTATTAGACCATCCGCCGTACAGCCCCGACTTAAGCCCTAATGATTTCTATACTTTCCCTAAAATAAAGAATAAATTGCGTGGTCAGAGATTTTCATCACCTGAAGAAGCTGTGGACGCCTACAAAACGGCCATTTTGGAGACCCCAACTTCCGAATGGAATGGTTGCTTCAATGATTGGTTCCATCGTATGGAAAAATGTGTCAAATTTCGCGGAGAATACTTCGAAAAGCAATAAATACATCTTTAAATAGTAATGTTGTGTCACTTCCTTGATTCCCGAAATTTTCAGTGCCGCCCTCGTATGCTTGTTTAGTTAGGTATTTTATTTTCAAAATAATAATTACGGCATTAGGTAGTAGCTTCCGGAAGGAACGAAACACCGTCGATACCAGAGGACTGTGGAGGATATCGCAAGCAGCTGGACCCTTACCTGACCACGTACAGAAACTACCACAGACCATTCACCACTAACGAACATTTTGGCATAGGAGCCAAGGATCACGTCACGTTATATACAGAATTAAATTTACCCAAGGTTTGTACTATTTCCTAATGATTGTATAGTCTTCTCACTTTTATCAATACTAGCTCGCTAAAATATAAAGTTTATACTTAATACCTACATAAGGAAGGTATTATATGCGCTTTTGAAAAGTAAATTTGAAAATGCATGCTTTCGGCTTTTATTTATTGAAATAGGTGCGTGGATTTGGGCCAAGATACAAAGAGATTTGGATGCCTCTGACTGCAAAGGTACACCGAGCCGTGTACGATAGAAGCTACGTTAAGAAGGAATTCAAAGAAGTCGTCGCTTCTCATAATCCTGTCAGTTACGTAAAAGGGTAAGTTGTGCTATTGACTAGTTATGAAATTAATTAATGTTTAGCCATTATATCGTCCTCAAAATATTTCTGTTCGTATTAGAATGAAGTCTCGTATAGTTAATACGTTTATCGAATATCGGGGAAAAGAAACACCAACCAACCAATTTCAGTACTAAAAGAATCTAGGGCTAGCTTAAATACTTATTGTGTTTGGGCCGCGTTTAGTCCTTTTATTTCGTTTTTATCATTTTTAATCAATTTAAACATTTCAGTGCTTTCGAATCGGAGACGAAGAGGAAATACAAAATTCCTTTCTCTGTATCCCCGCTCGCATCTTGGGGACCAGATGAACATTTCGACTCGCCTCCCTTCGCACCGAACCCTTATCAGACTAACGCAGCACCGTTCATGTATTGCACTGACTATTGTACTATAGCCCAGGGTAAACCTGCCTGTGTAGCCGTGGACCAACATAAGAGATTCCATCCACCGCATAAGCAATGCATGGTAGGGTACATAGTGTCCAAAGATTAGAATTCGTTCGGATCAAGCGTCGCATGCCAGCGGGAGGTATGCAAAAACATCGCCGTCAAGCGTCGCATACCTCCGGCTGCCACTGGTAGGGTAAGCGGTTTTTTTTTCCGTCTCATTAAAAATTCTTTGGTTAATAGTCTTTGATTTTTATTTCTTATTTTTAAACAGAGATTTAAACATATAGTATATAGCCTTTTGTTTTTGCCTAAGTACACTCAGTAAATTATAAAAAAATCTAATTTACGGCGATTATGTCATCCGTTGTCATTTGCAAAATTTTTATGTGTACGTTAAAGGCCGGCAACACCTGTTATCTGTGCTTACAAGCGGTAATCGCTTTCCATTTGGGGTTTGCTCCCATAAATTAATCATAAAATATATCCAAAGTACTCGTAATTTAGATAGACAGACTAATGGCCGATTTCTTCATGAGAGAGATAAACTAGAATTTGTTATTCGGCAGATATACTTATGCCAGGGTTAAAATTTCGATGGTTGCCTTCAACAGACCGACGGGTTAGCTATCCTATGGTCATGTATGTGTGACTGTGAGCTATATACCTACTGTAGGGGTCCTCTAGACCGAAATTTAATGTATGTACTTAAAAAATATTTACTACCTACTTCTTCGTTCTAATAAAAGTTTATTACTTATTATTTGTTTACGCTAAATTATCTAAAGTTTATTAAAAATTTTTTTTGAATATTTTTTTTCCAACCAATTTTCATGGGAGATCAAAAAAAAATTAGTCGGTTTTTTGGGCCACCCTAATATATATATACTTATATTTGTTTAAAACAATCAAAATTTTCACAAGTGGGAAGGAAATATTATTCATTTTATATTTGACATTGGAAGAATCGTTGTTCAAGAATGTACAGTGCCATGTAAACTCTACACTGTAGAGTTTTTACGCACACAGACATCAGTAACTTAACTGCCAGGTATAAAGTCAGTCCAATATTTATCCTTAGGACAAAAATATTCGGGGGTTATTTCTTAAATTGGTGTAAAGAAAACGAAATCTCCAGTTAACTCACGTTAACTAACGGATAACTCTAATCGTGGGATAACTACGAGTGAAGAAATCGGCCATAAGTAACTATATTTTTTTTGTTTATTATGTATGGGAAGTTAATTTTTGAATAAGATACAAATAAAAATTAAAACGAAATTAGTTAATACTTTTATTTTATTTAAAAATCAGATAATAACTTTAAATTATGTGCTGAACTAACCTGAGAAGAATATTTCTTTATTGTTTTGCGAATGCGCTTTGGCATTCTAACGAAGCATCTTTTACACGAAGGCAGGTGACATTCACACAAGGCGATGTTTTTCCTTTTACATATGAGACGGTACTTGTGTGTCTTTAGTGGAAATATATTTTTGAAGGTCCTATTCATTTATTTGTTCTATCTTTCAAATCAATAAGTCACGAAATTGAGAAAAATGTATGTTATGACCATCTTGGTTGGAATGTAACTTATATAGGAAATTGTTGGATATCTTTCCCAAATCTGCTCTGAATCTCTTTTCTTACGGATGGGATGTTCTAAAACAAAAATATTTTCGATAAAAACAAACAAATAATCAAATGTTAAAAACTATATAACCCGACTAAGCAAATAACCATTCGCGTACCCACCCTGGTATAGCCAGGTACTAATCCGGGGCCATTATTACGAATCTACCGACACATCATATATTAAAATCGGATCAGTAGTTTAGGCGCTACGATGTAACAAACGTACATACAAAGACTGCCAAAATCGTTACCCTTCCTTTTGGCTTTGCCTTAGTCGGGAAAACAGCTGTTACTGACTGACAAATAGACAAAGGATTAGCGCTCAAGCCTTAAAGAATTTCTAAAACTTAAAATGAAAATAAGGCTAAAATTTAACGCATGCAAATTACTTTCTATGCTTAACGCTATTATTTGAAATATTTATAAGCTCACCCCAGGACAAATGGCGATCGGACATTTATTCTTCTTCTCACTGGAGCATCCCTCCTTAAATGAAAAATTTGATGTCAGGATGTGAACAAAGCTTTTTTAAGCCAAACGACCTGTTGCATCACACCTATTGGGTGTGCAATGTAACATTAAGGAACGTCCACTTACAGTCAATTTTATTGGTATTGTTTTTAGAACAAGTTCCAACCATACCTTTTTTTCCGCCTACCCTATTATGGGCCCTCTTGTGAAGGCCCAGAAGGTGTTCTTGACAATTGCTTACAATAATATTTTATTATATCGTACCTTAGGACATAACTGAGCGACTGCTTTCGTCCGCACTTTTCTCTTCCTCCTCGGGCACGGCGGGTTGTGAAAGCACCGTTCGGGGTTGGAGCAGGGCGCGCCCGGTCGTGCCGGCCAGTAGCACGGCATGAGGTAGGGGAAGCAGGCAGACGGAGCCACACATGGTGGCACGTGGTGGCAGGAACGAGCTGTTAGTGGCTAAAAGACATAGAGTAAGGCTACGTTCATAGTGATCGCGACAGCTCTATTGTGTTAGCGCAGAGTTATATTTACAGTGAGCGTTTTCTGTAGCGACCACAAAAAGACTCTCGTGGGTACGGGGGCTAAGTAGAAACACTGAAAATTAATAATATCATTGACGCAAGGATTATTTGGCCCATTCGCTGCAGTTCAGAGGACTCTAGCGTTTATAGGATAGGTTTAGTAGTAAGTGGCTTACTTTTGTCAAAATGCAACTTGATCGAGGTGTTAGTTCAATCTGAAATTGAAAATGTTAACTGTATTTTAATGTCACAACTGAAATTTAATTAAAAAAAAAAAGTATTTATCTGAGCGGGATACATAATTCGAACCCACCACTATTTAGAACAAAGCAAAAATTATACATACGCACTCCAAACTGCCAATCGGACAGGCATAATAGTCGAAATTATTGATATATTATTGCACGACGAAAGAAAACGCGCAGTTTCCCAGGTATAAGACCTAGCTAGGTCGATTTAGGTAGGCTAGGTAATACTCGCAGCCGTTTTCGAGAAACCGTTTATATACATATACACACGATTGTCTCGAATAAACTATAAGCTAGATATTACTCGTGATATCTATTATTTCTTACGGACCTATTATTATTATTTTAGGTTGGTACTTAATATATTTAAAACATTCGGTTTAGTAAAAAACAGTAAAACAGTTTTAACTCACAGGCGGTGGATCGAATGTTTGCTTTCGTTTAAATGAAATCTGAAATAATATAAACAAGATTGTTAATAAGTAGCCTTTCATTTTCTTTTAAACGTATTAATAGAAAGTATGTAACGATTCTAATAAAACTTGAAAGGTATTAAACGTAACGAGGTCCTTCAAAATATTGAGTGGAATACCTTCATTCCGTGATAATATCCTCCCGTATTGAGCCGATCTGGCACACACTTTGGAGCGCATGGCGTTTTCTGCAAAAAAGAGTAATGCTTCATAATATTTTATGTATTCATAAAAATTGTGTTAAACGTTAATTGTGTTACGTTTTAAAAGTGTAGCTAAGTACAATAAATTAAATTGTATTTCAAATGAGTATTTTAACACTAAAAAACTACTTTAACCCGGCGTCATTGAGGTTGGGTCAAAATTACCCGCCACGTTTTTGATACTCGATATAATTAAAAGTTCGCGTGTATTGTTGCTGCTTTTCTCAGTAGCTGGAGCTAACACTCTAATCTACATGTTTTTGACATAAAATCAGTAAAGCGGTTGCTGCCTCGGAAGCTACAAGCGTGCAATTTATAAAAGGGTAATTTTGACCCATACTCACAACCAACGTTACAATTTTGCACCATTTCTTTTTAATATATATTTGATCGTGTTTTGGTTTTTATTTAACAAATTTAGTGTTTATTTAAGAATTTATGAGTTATAATTTTACTTTTGTTAGTTTTTTTAAACTATTTTTATATATTTTTGGAAGATATTTGAACTAATTATATAATAATATAGAGATAAAAACATCCGATGAATCCGGTGGTAAGAGAAAGGCTACGATAACTATGTTTTCAATGCATGATCAAACTCAAACTCAACATTTTTTATTTCCATATTGGTTATAATATAACTCTTATAGAATTGTCCTATAAGATGCCTACCACCGGTTCGGAAACTAGCCCGGCGAGAAGAACCGGCGTAAGAAACTCGCACGGGGCCATCTTTTAGCAAAAAGATGGAATGTTGTTCTTTAAAAAATATATATATATTTTGATATATTAGGTCATTACATACGAAATTGGCGTTTTGTAAAGGAGGAACATAATTTTTTTTTAAGCATAATATATTTATTTAATCAAAGTGTATACCATTGCTATCTATGCACTTTTGCCATCTCATAGGTAGCTCATTGATTCCTTTACTAAAAAAACCATTTGGACAGGATTCAATAAAATCTTTGAAGGCGCTTTGGACTGCCCCATCGGAGTTGAATTTTTTCCCTTGCAAGAAGTTATCCAAATTTCGAAAAAAATGGTAATCTGTTGGAGCAAGGTCCGGGGAGTACGGTGGATGTCTTAGACATTCCAATTGAAGCTCCTCTAATTTGGTAGCCGTCTGTTGTGCAGTGTGTGGTCTAGCGTTGTCCTGAAGCAGCAGTGGCCTAGAGCAAATGACCTCGGTTGTTTAGCAGCTAGCTTTTCCATCATGATTTGCAGTTGCTGGCAATAGACATCTGCCGTAATCGTCCGGCCAGATTTAAGAAAGCTGTAGTGAACGACACCGGCACTAGTCAACCAAACTTTTACAAGTAACTTTTTTTGAGTCAATTTTCGCTTAGGGCAGTCTTTGGCTGGTTCGCCAGGGTTCAGCCATTGCGATGAGCGTTTCCGATTATCGTACAGGATCCACTTTTCATCTCAGGTAATTATTCAATTTAAAATCCTTTCATTATTGTGCCGGTTGAGTAATATAACGCAGCAATTCACGCGCGTTTGTCGGTTTGCTGCACTCAATTCATGAGGATACCTTTCAAGCTTTTTCACCTTCCCAATTTGCTTCAAGTGGATTAAAACAGTTTTATCACTAACACCGCATCCTGCAACTCGGACGTGGTTTACGATGGATCAGCTTCCTGAATAGCCTTCAATTCTTCATTATCAACTTTGGTCTCCGGCCGTCTACGGGGCTTGTTCTGCAGGTCAAAATTTCCAGAACGAAAACGTTGGAACCAGAAACGCACTGTGTTTTATTTTGCGACACCGCTGCCATACACATTATTAATCCTTCGAGCCGTTTCTGCAGCACTGTTGCCACTGTGGAACTCGTACGCAAAGAAAAAACCAAAAGAGTAAAACACAAATGAATTACGGTTTTCGAAACACAAATGCATGAGGAAATAGCGGTATAAATTTGAAATTGGAATTCCTAACCAAAGAAGATATATTTGAGATCAAAGTGGCCAGTACGACAAAACGTCGATTTCATATGTAAGGACCTAATAAATGATATTATACTCATAGTTTTAAAATGTATACGTAAATGCGTTTCATACGTTTCGATAACTAAGAACTGTTCAAAATAAATTTAAAACACATATGACAGCAAAATAAAATGTGGAGTGGTTGTTGCGGATGTACTTAGCGCCACATATGATGTGAGGCGTAATTGTAAAAGATGGATCGTGACACTTTTTACGCTATTTTGAATATGTCTGGAATTTATGGTCTTATAATACATCGTATCAATAATAAATCATCTGAATGTAGACGCCATTTTTGAAGAACGATGTGAATCGCTTGTCACGAGAAACGCGCAAAAGAATTCGGCAATTGTTCGTGAATCACCCAAAGAACCTTATTCAAAGGTAACTAATGGCCATAAACTATGCCGAGTGTGTTCTGCATAAAAATATCGTGAAACTAAACACACTTGCCACGATTGCGCTAAATATGTATTCCCAGAAGGCATCATACTTTTCTGCAGTGATTGACTAAAAAATGAAGATTCAGATTAGTTTTTTCTTACTTTTTTCCAAAGATATTTTAGTTTAAAAAAGTTTCATTTGTAAGTAAAATAACTAATTAATAGCTTTTTAAAGTGAGTAAAACATCTCGTTTTTGTAACTTTTATGTTGAGTTTATGTAGAAGTTGATTATCTTGGTTAAAATTATAATATCTGTTCTTTTTTAAAGTTTTATTGCCCTTAAATATGTACTACTATGCCTAAAACTATAATAAATCACACATAAATTCAAAACCATGAGTGTATCATGCATTAATAACATGGATATTTATTAAGTATTTTCTACCTGGTATGGCGTATGGCGCCGGGTTAGGTTAGGTTAGTTAGGTTTTATGCTTTGCAGTAGGTACCCTTGGCAGATCCACCGTCGAAATTATATTGTATCAGAGAATCTGAGCCATGCCTTTTAATGTTTGAATCAAAATGAGAACAGCTACTTACACAAGGTATAGTTGGTACGCTACAACAGATAGAACAGGTGGGTTCGTAGCAGCAACTGCGACAACCACCACACTAAAATATAATAATATATTAAAAGAAATGAAGTTAAAAGTCAAGATATAATAAAATAATGTACCTAAGTACCTAATCTGTAAACGAAAAAATCGTACCTTTAATGACATAGGTAGATCAGTTTTGCTCTGGAAAAGTAATATAAAATAACATTACTTGTTAAGTCAAGCTTATGAAAAGTTCACGAATTTTCACAAATAATTCACGTTTGTTCTTTTATGCCTCTCCTTTGTATTTAAATATCATCTCTTTTTACCCGACTACGGCGAAGCCAAAAGGAAGGGTAATGATTTTGGAAGTCTATGTATGCAGTACCGGATCAACCATATAGGCGGAGGCGGCAAGAGCTACGGGCCCCGCCGCCCGCGCTCCAACGTCTGTCCGGCCGCATCGACTGCGGGGGCGTAAAAAATAATTTTCACACATAGTAATAATAGCGCTGAAAATAGAACTCACCGCTAATGCCTAATACAATAATGCTGAAAATCGAACACATGACAGCAATTAAAAAACTTGACGCTTGTAAGTTCTATTTTCAGCTCTATTATATTAACCTAATAGAACTGAAAATAGTTCTGAATACAAAAAATTATGTAAGTACTATATATAACTTATGTGAAGACGTTTAGGCAGAAAAATAATTAAAAAAAATAAAATAAATAACGTCTTTAAACCAGTAAAATAAGAAACAAATTTTGCTCGATCGCTCCGCTCGCGCGCTTTTTACATAATCAATATGTTATATTATTTTGTATTGAATGACGTTCTGTTTGAAGAAGATGTTGATTTGATTGTGTTTTTCCCAAGTGCAGTCTTTTAGGGTTTAAAGTTTGTATAGATTTTAATTGGTCAAATATAAAAAAATCTTGCTCGCTCCGCTCGCTCGCTTTTTTACATAATCAACATATTATATTATTTTAAACTGACGTTCTATTTTAGGCTATCAATTTGATTGTGTTTCCGATCTGCAGTATTTTAGGGTTTAAAATTTTTATAGATTTTAATTGGTCAAGTAGAAAAAAAAATCTCGCTCGCTCCGCTCGCTTCTTTTAACATAAACAACATATTATATTATTTAGTCCGATATTCCGTTACAATATATTGATTTTATATTATTTTTCGAAGTTTACAGTCTTTCAGGTTTTAAAGTTGAACAAAAGTAGTGAAAGTAAAGTTTTTGCTCGCTTGCGTTTAACATATAGAACTTATTATATTATTTAGTACCTACGGTCGGTTTTAGGCTATTGATTTAATTATATTTTCTAAACACAGTCTTTCAGGGTGTGGAACAGTTTAGTTCAGGTAGTAAAATAAAAAAAAATAGCTCGCTCGCATTTCATATAAGAGCATATTAAGCTCGCTAGCTTTTCGCTCGGGTGCCCCGGGGCAGAATTTACTACGGGCCCCGCGCTGACTTAATCCGGCACTGTATGTATGTAATATGACGTATGTATGTAAAGTGGGTTAACTCTATTATAAAAAATTTCAATTACCCTAGGACATTTTCTGCTACAGCAAACTTGCACGATGGTTTTTTGGGGAAACATTGGTTTATCATGTTTGTGGATTTTTCTGGAAACTTTCGACCCTACGATCGCCATATTGGACAGACCGAACATGTTATGTTCTTTGTCCAACTTCAGTATGGTGGACAGACATCTCTCACCGGAGGACTCGTTCACAGAACCTGCAGACCGTCTACAGCATATGGAACATGAAGAGAATGATGTGGAACTGCAACAAGAAATAAGGGTGTACTAAAGAAGTACTTACCTACAGGAAGCCAGAGAGTATTTCTTATGTCTTTTTCTTTAAAAATTGTAATTACTTAACTACATTTTCTTACCCACAACCATCGGGTACCCGATAAGAGAAGGGTTTCGGTTTCGACTTCGGTGTGTTTATACTTCCACTACAGTTGTGTTGACATTGTCTACATTCCGAATCGTTCTTCAGTTCCTTCGCCTGAAAGAACTCATTCGCGATTCTTGCTATTACATATTATAAATTTGAAAGTTTGTGAGGATAGATGTATGGATGGATGGATGTTTGTTACTCTTTCGCGCAAAAACTAGTGAACGGATTTTGATGAAATTTGATATGGTAGTTTAAGCTCGGGCTTAACACATAGGCTAAGGCTAAAGGCTGTATCTATCCCAATAAATACAGTGTTCCCGTGGGATACTGTATATACGCAGGCGGAGCCGCGTGCAAAAGATAGTGTAAAATAACTTCCGACTAAAAATAATGTGGATGGTGGTCCCATGGACCTATGCAGTAGTTATCTTCTCCAACGCTTGGTAAGCGAAAAACTTTACATGGTATTTGAATATTTATATTAAGCTCGCTCACTAGTCACACTCAACTTCGGAGCTAGTTCAAAGTTGTTGCTACCGAAAGTGCGAACTGAAGACCAAGTTAAGTAGTTTGCACTGGAGAGACCTACATGTATAGTACGACCACGACCTCAATGCCTTTCGGCAATAGTCATTTTTCGTCCAGCGGCCGAATGAAGGATGCTGATGATGGAGACGACAATAATAACGTTGTATGAACTCATTTCGAAGAGTGCTACAAAACTAAACATTGGCCACAGAAATCTTCCATCTACTCACAAGTCTGACAGACTTGACTATTTTTACTTAAAAAAAAACATTTTTTGACTACAATGGCTTGGTATTTTACCTTCCTGGTTGTCTTTCGAGCTATTTTACTTTTTATAGAGTTTTCTTTGTTAACAGTTGGTTTTATATCACCTGTGAGGCAAACGTATGTAGATTTAACATTATTACTGGTAGTTGGATTCATTTTTCTCAGTATATTACTGAATATTGTTTTAATTAAATTTGGATTACATAAATTATTATCTGACTTTTAAGCTACATTCTAAATTTATTATGAAATGGTTTTTAAAATGGAATATTTTATAATTTTAACATTTTTCTTCTGATTTTTCTATTATTCGAGTGACATAAAGCAACGACATCTATTTGAGATAGAACATGTCAGAAATCATAAAAACTTTTTTAGAAAAATAAGATGGCATGGTATGGTAGAACGTTAGTTTAATGCTCTAAGGGTAGAACATGATTTTTGAGCTATAATCATAGACGTATATATTATAGACGAGGCATGTAAGGGCAAAAACTGTTCCCACTTAAATGGCCCCAATTTTGGGGTTTGTGACCATTTTGACATTTGAGCTATAGTGAAATCAAGATAGCGTAACTTTTACTTGAATGAAGATTTGTTTTGTCAAAGGTACTTGTATTATATACATATATATGTATATAGTATCTTCAGTTTTAAAATCTTTGGCTATAATTATCGACTGTATCTACTGCACTTTAGCCACTTGGCTGCAGACTGCAGTCATCTTTCATAATTATCCTTGGTCTAGAAACACCTACTAGATGTAGTAGGCGTAAGCCAGTTTTCCACTGTCATCTACTTCCTTAATCATTTACGTTCAAAAATCACTGAGCTTATCGGATAAGGAAGTAATTTTCGTGTCACAGTCACTAATTACCGTCATGGTATGAATTTGAATCGTCCTGTGAACGCTATACAGGTGTGCACGCTTTTTTGGATATTTTTACGTAATATCCAGCACTACGGTCTGCTATGTGATGCATGCAATTCGTAGAAGCTATGTAAACTAAAAAGTGTATGTTAACGCTACGTACGGTATTCGGTGGCGTCTAAATGCAATCTTAATAGGAAGATAGATTGACTGTATTATTTACATCTAAAAGTTCGTAGCAATTTTTAAACTATTGGTTTTTTGCATTTGATATGATCTAAATAGATTTTCAAGTATTAATTAGAATTAGATTCTAGCCTAGTAAAGTTTTGACTTCAATCAAAAAAATTACTATACAATTTACTTACATAATTTCAAACGTATGACTCATAATTTGAATCACTTAATTGGTATTTTAATTTATAATTTTAAATTGGAATTATACTGGACAAACACGTGTGAACTACGTGTGAACTACGTGTGAACGATCTCGAGCAAAAACATAACAAAGGTTTTCAGATACGTCCACTTGATCGGAGATTAGCACGCTCGGATTGGCACAGACACGTCTTTTTGTTCGACGCGCGTTAAATAGGTATATAGAAACATCACAAAAACTTATTCACTGTTATGTATCAATAAACTCTACTAAAGATCTTTGGTACATAAAAATACAGTCGTGCACAAAATAACAATTTCGTACAAACTGCTTTTTACTATTTAGTACAAACGCTACCACTGAATATTATTATTATGTATTATATTTTCAGTGAAAATCGGTTTTACTGTTTAGGTACAGATTGAGACCATTATATGCATTGAATGAGATACCTATAGGTACAGAGAACACTTACAATTCTAAAAACTTTATTACTAGGTAAGTAAAAGGAAAACGTACGAAATGATGTTGATTGGAACATTGAACACAACCCATAGGCCTCAGGCTATGGCCATACATAAAGAGCGATTTTTAATGTATCCCAAACAAAAAACAGGTAGGCACTTATTTGTTGTTTTAACTACGTAGGTGCTATGGTGTATTTTTAAGGTATATAAGAATTATATATTATTTTTGTGTGTGATAGTACTTGGTACCTGTTTATCCAGTAAATACAAAACGGCAGTTGTCTTAAACAGTTGATATTATCATCATTGCATAATATTATGTTTTCTGCTTATGGTTTTATATAGTAAATACACCTTAAATCTAATTATTTACTTGAGATATACTTACTTGTATGTTACATAATATTCAATGATGGGACCAACAGTATCATTCCAATCAAATACCTACTGAGTTGTCGTTGTACACAAATAATAATAATTATTATTATAGTAATATGTGACGCAAAAACTTTCAGTAGGTACCTACAGTTTTACGAGAATTGTGAAACTGGAGGAGTATGAAATTTGGGCGGTAAATTAAAGATTATGTGGAGGAAGGTGTGCAGAAATCTAATATTTTCATAATATTGGTAATATTGCTTTGATATACATAAAATTAATAAAATTATCAACAACACACACTACCGTGAGTTTAATACCGTGCGAGTTTCGACCACAGGGCGATCTCTACCTAGTTATTAATATTAATTGACGCTTTACTTGCACACATTCTATACGATGACAAATGTACGTTTTTTTTAAATTAAAATGGTTTACTTTTGAAATGGTTGTGCACCTCTGACTCACGTAGGTCCAAACGCAGGCTCTGTAGCGTAACACTGATGTTGTGATCCCTGCCCCGATAGAACCTATAATGTATCAGACGGCACACCACCGTGGTGTTTCATATCAAAGTACCTAACATTATTTGTGATTCGTGAATATAAACAGGGTTAGGGTAATTTTTACAGGGTTAAAATAAAAAGACTTAAAAGGTTACTAACGACTGGATATAATAAACGTGAAAATGAGTTTTCTGTTTGTGCTTACTTCTTTATTCTTTTTGGCTGATGCACAGTTTGGAAGTAAGTGTTTGTTATGAATTTTGATTTTTATAGTTACGCTTAAAACTAAGTAGGTACCTATCTACCCTATATATCATCAAAATATATTATCTACTCGAAGTATTATGATTACAATCCAAATTACATACGCCTGAAATTAATTGAGTACGTATCTTTAATTCAATATCGACTTATGTCATTTCAAGGTCGACTATTAACTTGGGTGTTGGTTAGCAGTCATCGTTCCATATATCTCTTAAAGAATAAGTTAGCCCCATAGCAAAAAAAATATCTAAAATAAATCCAAATAACAAAAGAAATCTTTTTTTAATAATTGACCTGCATAAAAATGTCAAGTTCATCTGGTTGTTGGTACATAATGTGGATGAGGATGTGGATAGTAATTCACTATAATAGTCAGCCTAGATATTACGATTATTTCCATTATTACTCCCAATGTCACTGAAAAACACTCATTTACATCTACATGCAATGTTTTTTGTATGAGAATATATTATGTAGGTACCTATTAGGTATCTATTACAGTTAACACCATCACCTCTTATTTCTACAAAAATACTTCAATTCAACTATTGAGAGATACGTGGGAGAGCCATGCTTCGGCACGATGGACCGGCTTGACCGGATAAATGCCACGGCCTCACAGAAAACCGGCGTAAAATAACGCTTGCGTTGTTTCGCCGAGTGATGTCCGGTTTCTAAGGTTTTTTATCGCTAGTTTATCTATTCAAATAAAAACGAAGGTTGGGGATTTTAAGTACCTGGAACACAAGTGCTCAGCACCAGATGAGTTACAAGTGTAACACCTCTTGTGGCGAGTGTCCATGGGAGGCGGCAGTCGCTGACCATCATGCGATCCGTTAGCTCGTTCCCTAGTTCATTTCATAAAAAAAATATCTTATAAAGTTTGTGTACTTATTTGATATTTAGTTTTGGCCAAGCTTCAATATCTTTTCCTCTTTATTCTTTCAGGCATCACCATCAGCACAGATATCAATCCGCGAAGTGACAATGGACTAGGAGTAAGTTGTTATTTCTTATACTTTGGAATTATTTATTTACTTATTGCAAAATATTATGATTCAAGTGCGTATTGCGTAGATTTACACGGGACATTTACCGCCAATGATGCACCACTTTTTGTTGTATCTGCCAGACGCCTTTATTATTTATATGGCCTTAATCAATTAATCAATAAATGTGTGTTACGTGTGGGAATAGTGGAAGCCCTAAGGAGATCTGAGATCTGCGACCGAGCGAGGTGGTATGCTCGGTTAGGCCGAAGCCTCTTGTAAGTAGTAGGTACGCCTTCTCACACCGGGCCCTAGAAGGGGCCTTGGGCGGGGAAACATGACCAGAAATTTTTTTTTTCGCGTCTTCTATCGCTGGGCCCTTGAAAGGGGCCTTGGGCGGGTAAACATGGTCAGGGGCTATGCCCCTCTACATGTGATATTCTATTTTGATTGTTTTAAGAGGACACGCCCAGTACGAATACTGGGCGCAAGACGTCAGTTTTGTGGGAAGACCCCCCGCGACAGAACGCGTAAACCCGAAGTAGCTAGGAGGAAGAAAAAGCGACGGCCGAGGGCGGCCAAGACCGGCAGTCGACTCCGGCGGAGCGTGTGGGTCCCGGTCCGGGGACCAAGGAAACGCGTGTGGTGCCGCTCCCACACACTCCGCATTTGTCGGACTGCGGACACAAACCGACCTGGGAAAAGGGAGGGGGAAAAATTTGTCCCGAACCCCAGACTTTTGGTGTCGGGGGGGACACACGCTACGATGCCGACAGAGTGGCATTAGGGATGCCACACGTCGGACACCGGGCGAGTGCAAGAAAAACGCGCCAGTATTTTATTTACTGGCGCGGGGGTAGGGTGCGGGGGAGGCGATCCAACGGTGGTCGGGGGGCAGAGCGCGCTAACGCGCCGTGGCTCCTCCTCTTCGGGGGCGGGGCGGCAAGCGGCGTGGTTCTGCGGGGTCCCCAGCACTGATGGCGTCACGGGGCAGGAGTCTGCGGTCAGGCGGGCGGGCGTGCCACGGCGCCAGGTCAGCAAGCTCGACCAGGTCCGAGGCATCAGCACGTTGGAACAGGGTGGTGGCGAGCCTGGAAACAAAGGCTTCCACGCTCGTTATGCGGAAGTCTCTATTTATTGTGGTATTTCTCACGTACCTCGGTGCTCCGACGATGCGGCGCAGCACGCGATTCTGCGTATGCTGCATCTTCTTTTGGAAGGACGCAGCGAGCAGGTGGTGCCACGCAGGAGCCGCGTACGTGAGGCGTGAGCGAATATACGTTTTGAAGAGAGCCAACCTCATGTTGAGCGGGACCTGGGAAGCTGCATAGATCGGCGACAGTTTGGCTGCTGCGGCTCTGGCGCTAGCAACCGCGGCATCGCACTGGGGGTGCATGGTCAGCCGCCGATCTATAGTGACGCCGAGGTATTTAGCGGACTTACCCCATGGTATCTCCTTCTCTCCTATCTTCAGGGCGGGCGGGTATCCCCTCTTGCGGGTAACGGCGAGCACCTGCGACTTACCGGCGTTAACGGCGAGTCGCCATTTGCTCAGCCATGCCGGGAGGAGGTCGAGGGTCCTCTGGAGTTTTGCGGCTGCGTGAGCTAGGTTTTGGGAGGTGCAGATGAAAGCGGTGTCGTCAGCATACAACGCCGCGGTGGTGCCAATGTCATTGGGCACGTCGCTGGCGTAGAAGTTGTAGAGGCTGGGCGACAACACTCCACCCTGCGGGACACCTGCGGTGATGGGGCGTTCCTCCGAGAGGACCCCGTCGACCTTGACCCTGAAGGTCCGGCCCGAAAGATACGAGAAGAGGAGTCTTACCATTTGGCTGGGGACATTTGCCTGTAGGAATTTGTGCAGGAGGCCTTCGTGTCACACGCTGTCAAAGGCCTTCTCCATGTCTAAAAAGACAGCCACTCCAGAGGCTTTCCTATTGGTAGCATCTGTGAGGAGGTCCACCACGCGAACCAGCTGAAGGGTTGTGCTCAGTTGGGAGCGGAACCCAAACTGTTCCCGCCGAGGAGGGAGAAAAGGAGAAAGGTGTTTGAGGAACAGGATTTCAAAAGATTTGGATAGGGTAGAGAGAAGGGTTACTGGGCGATAGCCCTCCGCCCGTCTCAGGTTTTTATGAGGCTTGGGGATGGTAATAATGAGCCCCATTTTCCAGATCGTAGGGAAGTGGCCTGTCCTCACAATGCCATTGAAGAGGCGATCAAGAGCGGCCACTGTCCGGAAAGGTAGGAGGCGCAAGGCTGCGTTTGTGACCCCGTCAGCACCGGAGTTTTTTTTTTTCCTCCCCCTAACGTGATCAGGGCTGTTTATTAGTCTTTTTTAATTCTTTTTCTTTTTCAATCTTATTTCTAAAGTACAATTTACAATTACATCTTATTTCTAAATTACAATTTACAATTACAATTCTATGAAGTACAATGTACTTTGTCAACTATTTTTACAAACTTTTTTGTAAAAGTCAACGGAATATTAAAAATATCAATTGTTGAAAAATGTTCACGGTAAAATAAAATCAATTTAAATAATAATTCCAATAAAAATAAAATTCAAATAAAATAATAAAATTCAAATAAAAATACAGCTACTTAAAATGTCAAAATAATACAACGGCACACACATTCAACTTAAACCTACTATCACAATGAAACTTAATCTAGAGCCTACACTAATATCACACCAATTTATCACAGTTAATTTTGTTAACATACACAGTGATTTCCTTACAGAAGGAAAGGAAAATTTCCCTCCTTTTTCCCCCCAGGATGGAAGACAGGCTCTCACCCGTGATCGATATGCCCAATTTTTGCTCAGTATCATATCTACTGCTAGCAAAAATCGGGCACTCGAACCGTCTCCTCAACTCCTGGCTGACATGAGCACGACTGGTCCTCCTTCAACTTGAATCTGTTCAGGTAGAAGGCGAACCCGCCGTGTCCAGTCAGTATCTGTGTAGTGTGGTGCGTTATGTCTATCTTATTGACTACTTTGTATGCAGCAGCAGCGCTTGCGAAAAAGAGCTTTGTGGTTCCGGCCATCCCTCCCACTTCGTATCTCCTGTCCCATTCCTCAACCGTATCCTCTCTTAAGATACGCTTGACGAATGAAACAGGACACAGATCGTAGTCAGGTTTCCTTTTCAATCGCAGCGCGGCCTCCTTGGCTAATTCGTCAACCCTCTCATTCCCTCTCAACCCTGCGTGTGCCTTAATCCAAAACAGGGAGACCTCCCGTCTCTGCGATGCAGCTTTTCGGAGGGCCTCCCTTGTTGGCACTGCCAGGGGATGAGGGGAACTAAGGGTGACTGCCTGGAGAGCCGATCTGGAATCGCTAAGGATACCGACCTTCGCCATTCCACTCTTGCAGGCTATACTTACTGCTCTCTGGAGCGCTAGAAGCTCGGCTTGGTAGACGGTACAATACGGCGGCAACGCAAGCTTGACGGCCTTCGTCTCGACCTCACCCTTCCATACGGAGAGTGCGGCTCCGACTCGACCCTCAATCTTGCTGCCGTCCGTATAGATCCTATGGACGTGGCTGTTAACCACGTCTGCATACGAGTCCTCGTCTACCAACCCGAACCTCAGCTCTGCCTGCTCTGCCGGATGTGGGTCCTCGATCGCTAGAGCCATTCGCTCCATCTCCCTGTCTTTCAACGCCGGGTGCGGTACTCCCTTCTTGATCTCATAGAGCCTCGAAGCTTCGAGTATCCTGAGATCAAGAGGTAGTATCCCAGCCAACAGCATTGCAGAGTTCAGGGAGACGGTCCGATATGCTCTGCAGATCTTCTGGGCAAAACCCCGTTGGACGGAGTTCAGCCTTTTCTGAAAAGGAAATCCTTCTTTGGAAAAGATGGGGGTCCCATCTTTTCCACGGTGGGTGCCCACGCTGCCGATGCATACAGAATAGTCGGCTCTATCACGGCCATATATATGGTTCCAACTATCTGGGGGTTAAGCCCCCAACCTACTCTAGCAGCTTTGGCAAGCTGCTTGTACCTTGATATGGCTTTTTGACATATTTTAGTAACGTGTGCGTTAAATGTGAGGCCGTTGTCCATTATCAGGCCTAGTATCTCTATTTGGTCATAATACTGTAAGTACACACCCCCCATAGTGAGTCGAGGCACGTCGTATTTTAACCGCCGCGTTGTCAATAAGGCGCATATTTTGTGGGGGGCAAACTTCAACTTGTTCGACTCCCCCCACTTACTTATTCTCTCCAAAACTCCATTGGCTTTTCGTTCTATTTCGAGGGCGGTGTCCCCCTCAAAGACTAGCACAATGTCGTCGTGTGTCGTCGTCGCACCGGGGGGCTTGCGGGGCTTGAGATGGGCGAGGATTTTTTTAACTTCTCTGGGGGAGAAGGAGAAATTTGGACGTTCAAAGGGGGAGGGGGAGGGGGAGTATAAGAACTTTCTTACCTCCTCGGATACCCTTGGTACGTGGTCGGTCGCCGTCGTCGGTAGGGGCGAGAACTGCCGCTTCAGGTGGTCGGCGTGGATCTCGGCACGGTCCTCAGCTCGGTACCTAGGGTTGCCATCTGGATGGATCAGGGGTCTTGTGGGGACAGTAGCACCGGTGAGACTGCGGCACGTATGGTGCAGGGAGGTCCAGTCCTCACCTGCATTCGTGATGCGCCGCGTCCACAAGGCCGCGTTGTGGTCCTGCAGTGCCTGCTTCACCTCTGCGGTGAGGCGGTTCAGCTCGTTCTTCAACATCGGGCATCTGTTTAGCTGCCAGCGCCGCCGTAGCTTCTTCTTCTTCGAGATAAGCTCGGCTATGTGGCGAGGCAGCGGAGATCTTGTTCGTTGGGAACTTGGCGACTGCTGAATGGCCGCCTCCATCGCAGAGGTGATAGCGGCGGTGATCTGCTTTGTCATGCGCTCCACGTCATCCACAGAGACCACCGGAAAGTTGGGCGTGGAGCCGTGCAGCTGCAGGGCAAAGACCTCCCAGTCATAGACCGGGCGAGGGGGCAACGGGGGGATGCTGGAGGGAGCAGCACTTATTGTGGCCAGCACTGGGAGGTGGTCCGAGTCTAGCGCTACATCCAGAACCTCTTGCTGGAAGTCTCCAGGGAGGCGGTGAGTTATGGCAATATCCAGAACATCGGGAGTATAGGTGGGACACTCGGGGTAATGCGTGGGGGCATGAGTGCCCACCACGGAATATCCAGCGTGCACGGAATCCGCGAACAGACGGTTTCCGTCCGCGTTTGGTGTGCGTGAGTCCCAATCCGGGTGCTTGCAGTTTAGATCTCCGGAAATCACAGTGGGATCCTCTGATAGGAGCCCGTGGATGTCGGTGATATCTAAACGCGAACCCGGGTGCTTGTAACACGCATAGATGCGCGTCCGGTGCGAGCCTAACATCAATTCTACACCGAGGGCGTAGAGCGAGGTCACCGAAGGAGCGGGGAGGAGTTGGTGGAGCAATCGCCTGCCAACGAGGACGGCGAGGCCTCGACACGCGCTTCCACCTCCCAGGTAGTCTTGTCGGTAGGTGTGGAAATCCGGGATGGACAGGCGGTCCTGGGGAGACAAGTGGGTCTCGCTGAATAAGGCAACATCTACTTCGTATGTTTGAAGAAGATAGCGAAGTAGTGTTGCCTTACCTCGGACCCCTCGGGCGTTCCAATGGACTAAGTTTAGTTTCGAGGGTTGGGCAGCCATTTGGAGACCAGTTGTGTGACCAGAGCGGCACCTTCAGGGAGGGCCTGTAAAAGGGTGGCAAATATGTTCTCCCCGGCTTGAACCTTTATGTAGATGCTCATGGCCAGGGAGAACAGAGACTGGAGGAGCCCGGCTGTGATGGTAGGAGCCTCTCTGCGGGCGTGGCGTTGTGGGCGCGGCGCGCCAGAAGAGGGCTGAGCAGTGGCAGCCGCGGGGTCCGAGGGCGCCGTAGCCACCTCGACTACTTCGGTAGTGGTAGTGGCCGTCTGTGGAGCGTGGAACGCGCTGGGGCATTGGAGGTGCCGCCAGGCTGGTTGCGGGCTGGGACAAAGGGAGCGCAAGCGGCTCATATTCGGAGTCGGTGGCGGCGGCAGATGATGTACCAGAAAACATTTCAGATGTTGAGTTTATATAGCGCCGAAATGTAAAAACTTCGATAGCGCGATTCAGGATCGTGGCGCTAATTGGTCCGCAACATAAGTATACAATAAGTTTAATAATTGTGTTTTAAGTAAAGGTTTACAACCCAGTTGTATTTCTATTGTAGATTAACTGTCCAGTCAACACGTCGTGTATTCCGATAACTTCCTGCCCCATATTGGATGGCTTGATGGACTTCGCGTGTTTCTCTTCTGACAAGTAAGTCATTCATTGTTACTCTCAGATTATTATTAATCCGAGAGTTATAATTTGTTACTATTAATGACAACTTTAAAAGCTTTTATAATATATCAAATTAAGTTTATAACCGTAATAGTAAAAGAAAACGTGGAAAATATTATGATGGGTGATAATATAAGCTATTTCTCGTCTGTAAAAATTTGAAAAAGTATCTTTTGGATCATGACATACTTCACCTGCTACTTGCTAGCTTAATAATTCTTATTGGAATTTATTGTATCAGTATCTGATGATGATATTATTCCAGATATTTCCACCGGCTCAACGAGCTCACGTGCGGTAGCGTCAACGATGAGGACTACGTGTGCTGTCCATCTTGTGACTGCGGCCGCGTCTACTTCCCTGGCGCTCCGGAGTGCGGTCGGAGCATGGTCCAGGGAACTGACTATAATGACATCGGAACACACCCCTGGGTCACGAGGATTGGCTTCACTAGTAAGTTTTCTACTACATATCATTGTGACGTAATAATCTGTTTTCGCGCGCTGGATTCGGGCGCATCATCCAGACTGCATCTGTCGAGGGCAGGTCTGTCAGAGCTAGTTTACTGACAAATTTAATGACTTCTTTCTCGAGTGATTACATTTTAATTACAAATAAAGTTATTTTACTTAATCATTTATATCTAGGTACTGTTCTGTTCCATGATGATATGTGAAGAAGTAACTTGAATGCTTAACAATACCCTTTCTTATATAAGTTTCTATCTATGGACGCTTGACACACCACGTCTTTCTGGTCCCATGGTAAGTTCTCGAAGAACTTGGGTTACGGGTACCAGACAACGGAAATATATGTATTTAATGCTTTTTACACTATACTTATATTTAAGTTTTTTATTATATTTATAATACTTACACATATTTAATACACATCCATAACCCAGCAACACAGAAAACAGTTTTTCAATAAAGACCTCCGGCTTGAGCGCCAACGCACTAACCACTGAGCCAAAGAGGTCATAAAATTCTACGATTAACAGTTTTTAGTTTTGCTTATTTAATTTTGTAGGTTCTATGAAGCCTTCTGTCTCTCAAGATCAATGGTCTGATACCATTTTATAGTTTTGAGTTTTTTATTGTTGAGAAAGACAATGAACATTCACTTTTTTTTTCTCAGATAAAGAAAGTGGGAACGTGCGGTTTGCGTGCAGCGGATCTATAATATCCAAGAAGGTGGTGTTGACTGCGGCCCACTGCGCTCTAGCTAAGCCAGAAGGATATAAACTGTAAGGTTATTTATAGCATTCAACGCAGATCTGGGTCAAAGTTAACCCTGGCTAAATATCATGCTATCTCTCTCGTTCTTCGTATTTATGAAAGAGAAGGCATGATATTAAACTAAGGCCAATTTTGTTACCATATTCTAGCAAATAAAGATTGTGATTATGATTATATTTTAAACCAGGGTTAAAACATAACTTTAATCCAGATTTGTGCAAGTGGGCTTAAGAGAATGTCTAAGGACGCATTTGGTTTGACGTCAGTTATATATTTTCAACACCTACCCCCTTATTAATAAAAATATTTACGTCTTTGTCAAGTGGCTATTCAAACGTATTAGAAAAAGACAGCAACATGGATTAGCGTATCCGTTTTGTAAATATTTTTCATTAATACGGGTGCTTACGTTTAATCATCTAAGGCTATGTCCAGAAAGCGCGTATTTACCGCGTAATCATACGCACGTAATGCCGACGCGCAAGTCGAGGCACTAGGCCCCCATACATTGAGTCCAGAAGCTACGCGCGTATTTTTTACTAACGCGCGTATCGTACTAGATTGCAATATTGACCTTTGGTGACAACTTTGGTGGATTCAGGCGCGGATCCAGCTCTCAAACGATAATGTGGCCCGAAAATTTTGATTTTATTATTTCATTCATAATATACCTAGTCTTGCCATAAATACTGAAATGAAAGAAAAAAAAATCTATTGCAAATAACATTTATTACTTTTACAGTGTGTTAGTTTAATACATAAATATAAAACAAATAATTTGAAATATAAAAAGCTTATTCGAAGTGGTCTCCATTGGCTGCAATACAGTCCTTTAAACGTTGAGGCCAGTTATCAATAGAAGCACTCTTTTCATGTGAAAATTCTTCACTGCCAATCGTACGGATTGTTTTAGGGACTCAAAATTATCATGGCGCTTAGAGCAAGCCATATTCTCTAAAACTGACCATAAATCATAATCCAGCGGATTAAGATCGGGACTATCTGGACGGGATCTGGCCGTCGTGCCAGTCTTCAGCTCTGATGAAGTCAGAAACGTTCGTTTCCAACCAAGACTGCGTAGACCGAGCTTTATGACCCGGCGCCGAGTCTTGCTGGAAGGACCATTCTTGGTTATTGAACATGGTGTTGTTAAGGGGCTTCACTACCTTTTCAAGAATGGTATCTTGATACAATTGTGCCCATGTTTTGATACCTTTTTACAAAAGTATGGCTCAGTCACTCCTTCATAGCTAATACCCCACCAAACCACCATCACTGAAGTCGGATAGTGCCCACGTTGCACTCTTTCGACTAATTGGGAAGCTTCCTTAGCTTAGCTTTGAGCATAAATACGATCATTTTGTTTATTAAACTGTTGCTTAGTTGTAAAAAAAATCTCATCCGTAAACAAAATTTTTCTGTGACCTCCTCGTACCGCTTCAGTAGTTGTTTCGATTTTACCACCCTATTCTTTTATCATTTAAGAAATGACCAGTACGTCTCTTATAGGCTGCAAGTCCTAAGTCATCTTTTAAAATATGCGACATGGTTCTAAGTGCTATCTTCATCTCCCGAGATAAAATATTTTGCTTTCGGACAGGATTTCTTCGAATTCTTTCAGAGACAGAAGAACGAATGAACTGAATAAAGTTCATTCGTTACACAGCATTCAGATAGGTTGGCAATGTTGGCAACTGGTAATTTTGGCATTTTCATATCCACTACTAATAAATAAATAAGTACTCACACTAAAGTAAGGCCAACGAGACGAGATAAAAAACGTAAATAAACGGACCGCTACTGAGTTGCATTATGAAAGTGAGTTAATATTATATCTGTCCTTATCACTCGTATGCAAAAATGACGTCAGTTGGTCGACGACAGCTGTCGTAGCGTGTTTCGTGGTACCGGAAAGCGGCCAGTGCCGCTGTTGTCAACATTTGGTCCGCCAAACAATTCTGAACAAGTTCATTCCTGTTTGGATTACTTTCGAAGTGATACATATTTTTTCGTCTCCGTATTTACTTGGTTTTCTGTTGTTATTATTCCGTTTCGGTTAGTTAGTTAGGTTAGGACTCTTCCGACGAATCATCTTTGTCTAGTACAGACGACAGCGATTAAAATTCGAACTTTATAATAATTTATTCAAATAAAAATGTTTTGAACCCCTGAAAATTTGTTTACATTCTTTATCTCGTCTGGTTGGCCTTACTTTAGTACAATTTTACTTTAGTGTTCACAAATTTTGTACTGTCAATGTTTTGTCAAAACCTTGAAACATATAATTAATATCGATTTGAAATGTTCGAAAATGTCACCTGTATTTTGGAGTGCAATGGAAGCGTAGTAAGGTCGTTTAGCTAAGTTAAAAAAATATTTCTTCGTAAAATAAATAGTACGGTTCCCGTGGGATTTTTTTCGTACTATGTCAAAATGGCTTACTATAATAGGTAAATAAAATATGTTAACACAGCTATTGCGTCATTGGTCAATTATGACATCTGTACGCCTGATTCACTGCTTTCTTGACATTTGATAGACTATAAGTTGTTCGGTACCCAAAGTTTTTACTAAACTGTCTGTCTGTCTGTCTGTCACCAGGCTATGTCTCATGAGATCATGATCCTTGATAGCTAGACAGTAAAATTTTTCTCAGATGATATTTCTGTTGCTGATATATCAACAAAATATACTTACTAAAAAAACAACAGTTTTTTTATTTAACCCATACAACAAACTTGAATTTTTTGCCGTTTTTTGCATGATATCATTAATGGCAACAGGTAAAAGCCTGAAATAAGAATATTTGGTTGTATAATATTATAGTCTCTTTATAAAAGAATGATTAAAATAAAATTTAAGTAATATTTATTTACATATTAAGGGTGTCATACAAGTGATTAAACGTGATTTTATGCCCTTTTTTGCTCTATAGTACCTACTATATTTAGTTGTATTGATACCTAATAATAGTGCGGTACTCTTCGTGCACGAGTCCGACTAGCACTTGCCGATTCTTTCCCACCTTCCTTTTGGAAGATAAAAACTACGATTTTTGGGTGTATATGTCTTACACAAATTTTTTATATACCAATGAGTGATAGTTAATTTAATGGCAGAACGCCAGCTGTAATTTAGTATTAATAGGTAGGTAAATAATAAAAAATACTGTTCTGTACTGTCTTATTGACTTAAAAATTTAGGTTCTCATTTTTCTAATTATTACTTGTCGACATGCAGATTAATTGCATATTTAAGTAAACCCAGCATATAAAACCCCTATATCCCCTTCAGAGAATTTTTCTCCCTGAATTTAGGGAAAAAATCCCAAGTTGCAATCACAGCTAGACCGTTAGACATTTTGTTTTGATAAGATAAGAAGCTCTACGCGCGCATGTATTTTGCTTTTCTGGACAAGGCCTCCCCTACATTAGGCGTGCGCGTGTCTCGGGCCTGTCAGCGATGCGGGCGCTGTAAGCACGCCGCCAGCGCGCTGCGTGTCAGCGATGCGGGCGCTGCTCGCGCTCCTAACACCCCCGAGGAATGCGCACCCCTAATGTGGGGTCAGCCTAAGTGTCCTTTGTGTCTTAAAAAATAAAATGGCTAACTCCTAAGAATTAAACATTTTTTTGTTTCTAATCTGACGATATATTATACGATACGATATATAATACGATACGATAGACGATATAATATTATAATATAGTTTTATGTCTATATATAATTAGATATTTAATTTCATTCTAGGTCTACAGTAGTGGTCGGCGAATGGGACATCGGTCGGAGTCCTGACTGCAACGACTTCTTCTGCGCACCACCCACTCAGGCCATTAAAGTTGAGAGCGTGCTAGTTCACCCAGGCTATGAGCAGAAGATATTCCGCCATGATATCGCGTTGATCATCTTGCAAGAGGAAATTAAATTTTCAGGTATTTCACGTAATGTTAATGAGGATTATGTTTTGAAGGCATATTATTTTATATCTAATGTAATATAAATGTACATATAAATTTAATCTAAATGTAAATGTTAATAAACATTTCTTTTAAGTAAAACTCAAATGGTCAAGTGCCATGATGATGAATTATAGCTAGGGACACTCATCTCAACACAAAAAACGCTTCTCAATCGGACCTTTCGTTTAGGAGCTACGATGCCACGGACAGACACACATACAGACACACACACACATACACATCAAACTTATAACACTCCTCTTTTCTCGTCGGTGGTTAAAAGATAATAATAGCGCGCTATAAAAATGCTACCAATTTAAATGTCACTTTAATTTACCGTGCAATAAAGAAATACAATAGCACATTTATTTAGTCGAAATTCATATTTTGTTTACGTTCAGATTAAATTGGATCTGAACAGAGTATATCATCATGTACTTAACGCGATCATAGTCAAAACTTTCGAAATGTCAGCGTGCAAAAACAAAATATCATACTCATAACCATCATTTTAAATAAAACTCTGCGCTTAAACAATGGAGCTGAAAATCGAAGTGTCGAGCTGTCATAATATATGACATAATATATCGACACTTGTGTGTTCGATTTTCAGCTCTATTGTATCAGCGCGGCAGCACAGAGAGAATTATCCCCGGCTTACGGATTCCGAATCATGTAGTCACAGCCTTATATATATAAATAGAGAGTCAATTTTAATTTCTGAGTTACTAATTAACTAGCCAATAAAACAATACAATATATAATTATATAACAATGCGTTTTGATAATTCAAATTCAATTATATTGTCCTTCAATCTCCCCCAAGTTCACACAAAGCTCAAGGTCATTATGCAATCTGATTTTCACTGATGACGGTATTGTTTGATGACAGTTATTGTCTGATGTCGGTTATTGTCTGGTGATGGTAATTGTTTCAGTGACTGCGGCGCCGATCTGCCTCAGCGATAAGCCGGAAGTGGTGATTAACGAGCACGCCTCTCTCGTGGGCTGGGGCAAGCTGTCCGGGCAGAATAACCTGGTATTGTTGATTAGATTATATCTAATATCTAACAATTCGTCATTACATACTCTCTGCACAACGCACAGTAGCAGACTTCATGCCATAGGGCATTTCTGCCAGTCGACCAATATGGTTAGACGACCTCTGTGGCTCAGAGGTTAGCGTGTCGACGTTTAAGCTGGAGGTCGCGGGTTCTAATCTTGCCGAAGGGACAAAAAGTTTTTCTGTGTTCCAAGGTCTTGGATGTGTATCAAACATATGTGTCTATAGTATAATAAAATTTTAAAATATATGTATATTTCTTAAATATAGTATAACAGTATTAAATATATTTCCGTTGTCTAGTTGGTACCTGTGATACAAGTTCTTCGGATACTTAGTACAGGACCAGAGTGGCGTGGTGTGGAAGCGTCCATAGATATTATAATAGCGTCCATAGATATTATGGTGATTGGTGATACAGACACAGACACATTATTTGACACGTAGGTACTACATCTGCCGTTCTTGTTCAATAGAGTGCGGATTTGATCCTAGGATCAATTCCATCTGGAGAATTCAGTTAAGGGAGACCTTTTGTCCGCGAGCGAGTTAAATGCAGTCAGGGCCTGAGGTAAGGGGTCTCATTGTCGCCCGCACACGCGCTTGGTTTGTGTACTGACCTTGATAGCTATCGCCATGCATTTACCTCAATTGCGGACAATATCTTATGTATAATTAATAATTTAAATTCTCTAGACATTACAGTAAAAATTATATACTTCGGGCACATGATTTACTACTCATGTAATGACGACGAGAGAGACAGATTTATTGTCATACTTACTGAAAAAAATGCAAAGCTGACTCGCCCATATACAAAAAGTTGTATGTTTTCGAAAGTGATAATTATTTTTTGCCACTTCTTTACATAAGCTGCAGTAAATCATACGTAATTGATTTTTATAATTTAACAGAAAATAATTAGAAGTCGTTGTGATCTGATTCTCATTCCAAACCATCAGGTCGGTCGTCAGCAACAGCTGGAAGTTCCTCTCAAGTCCCTGGAGACCTGCGAGCAGGTGTTCGGAGACTCTGTCCCCATACACGAGGGGCAGATCTGCGCTGGCGGGGAGGCGGGGCGGGACGCGTGCTCCGGCTTCGGTGGCGCCCCCCTCCTGTTGAACAGGGATGGCAGCTACTATCAGGTGAAATATTCTTCTAAAGTTAAAACCACCGCGGCGTCCCGCTTCTGTTCAACACGACAACTACTTCCAGGTGAAAATATTTAGGAAAGAACCTTAAGTGTTATAGTGTCTCATTTGCGCACTTTCAGAACTGGAGCAATAATGCACCTTTAATTTTTTATTAAATTGATTGATAGTAGCTAATTACTGCCACTTGTGATCACCAAAAATCCTGCTCACAGCGTCGTATTAGTCTGGGAAAATATGGCACTTAGGAAGACAATAAGTAGGTCCTCTTGATTGGCGGGTCTGACTACCATTAACTGAGTCGTTGATAAAAATATATATTATTGGCACATAATAATATTTAAATTTTCCAGATTGGTATAGTGTCGTTTGGATCGGAGAACTGCGGTAACGAGGGTGTGCCGAGTGTGTACACAAACGTCGCGCATTACTACAGATGGATCGTCGATAACTCGCCCACGTAGGGAATGTTAAGCTAAATTTCATTATCATCTTAAGTAAACGCTAGCTTAAGGACTGATTTCTTCAATTTTGAGTACACTATTTGAGTTTTAAACTTTCAGTTTGGGTTTTAAATGTCTCAAGTATTATTCTCAAAATTGTGATAAATTAATAATTTCTGAAATATTATGCATACTTATTATAATACGATGTGTAATATCTGCTAAGGATTTAGTTAACTTTATATTGATATATTGTATTGACTCTAAATATCATTTTGAGCTGATTCTTTCGTATAAAGTTAGAACTAAAGTTTAGTATAATAATTCAAAACGTAGGAATAAAATAGCATAGTCACCGTATTTAATGTTTATTAAATTACTTTATTGACAACAATAACTTTATGATACAAGAAACTTAGGCTATTTGATAAATAAATAAAGCAGAATTTAATGTTCATTTTGTTACATATCCCGAGTCCAGGTAGTATGTTGGTCCATTGGAGTACAGAAGGTGGGCCATAGCCAGTTTGTTGTAGTGGTGGGCACACGGCGCAGCTTCTGTGAGAATCGAGCAGAGCGTACCCAGGAGATCGTTCTGTGCGTTATCCTGGATTTCTTGGTCGAATTTCTGTAATTTTAATATTTGCTTTTGTCATTTATAAACTTATTTGCTGATTATATATTGTCGGTCTACTGTCTAGTGATTTTGTAGTTTTTTATTGCTCCATTTTAATAAGCATCCTTTAGTTAGACGAGTTCGTGCAGCAGGCACGCGCGCACCCTAGAAACACCAAAGAATCGACAAAATGACAGATTGAAGATACATTAATACCATTCGAAGCAAAATAGTTCTTATTGTAAGGCAGCAAGGACGATGCATCGTCGTTATAAGAAACAACATTTCTTTTCTTCCCGAGCATGAGCTCACAAAATGGCCTCTTTTGACAGCTAAAGTAGAAACGTATTCTTATTTCAATGTCAAATAGTGTTACAATCATGTCAACTACTCCACATCATGGTCAGTTGTCATTTACTTGAAAATTTGATCATTTTTGATAGAAGATTTCCCGGATTTTAAAAATATGGCTATTTAGAAATGTTGACTTCTATTGACAACCTTGTTACCATGGATTAAGAACTATTTTGCAACGAACTGTTTTGGATAGAATATTTCTTCTTTAAAATTATTTATTCGCATCGCCATGCTAAGCCCCCAGGTAATATAATTATTAGGAACCTACAGATTTTATTACATTAGGCAACAATATTATTAATTAATATTGATCAGTATTGCTACAACTTGGTTGCAAATAAAAATAACAACATAAAATCGGCAAAGTGCGAGTCGGACTCGCGCAAGAAGGGTTCCGTCCCATTAAACAAATATTTTACGTGTTTACGTATTAATTCGTTATTGTTGTACGAAGTTTTCCGAGTAAGCGGATTTTACATGTTAGGCCTCTATAACTCCTGAACTAACAGTTATACATATAAGACGTTAAGGTTTTTCTTCAAAGTTCATCACATGGACTACCATCATAATTTTTTCAGATTTTTCGAGCCAGCCGTTTAGCTATTAGAGGGAGCACTAAAAATGCCAAAAAATTGCCTTATTTTAACAAAAAAATGCGCTTTAAAATTGAATATCTCGCAATTGAATAAAATCTCGACGAAATTACACATTATATTTTTTCATCTTTCTAGCACTGACCGCTTGGAAGGTAAGCCGAGGACGGACTGACATGATGAAACTTTAAGGGGCTCCATTCACGGTCCGGTTTTCCTTCAGTTCGGCCTGAACGGATGCAAAATCGTATCGTCTGTGTGCAATTTCGAGATCGCATCAGTCGGCCGTATGTACTGAAGCGATTCGTTCCAGTGTTGCCAACTGTGTTTTTGCGAAACTACTAAACTCGCGTCGTTTTCTGCTAAAAACTACTAAAAGAGTACAGATAACTATAAAAAAGCTACTTAACTTAGGAATCCCTAAAAGTGTTTTTAGGGATTTTGTGTTTACAAACATACATACATTTTCAGTTTTAATATTTAACCGTTAAATTAAAAAAATATAGTAGGAAATATTACGTATATAGAAATTAAATCGGTAGTTTTAAGCGACTTACGGAAGCGTGCTACTATGTGCTATTATGATAAGGTGTCATAATAGCACATAGAAGCAGGCCACTTGGCATATTATGATTACTGTCTAGCTATTTTCTACAAAACCACTACTAACAACTAAATTCCTACTAAGGAGGGAATAAAATACAAAATTTAGTAGTAAAACTTTGTAAAACATCTAAGTTGGCAACAGTAAATCTAACATGTACGTATGGACTGAACGGTAATAAAATTCAAGTGTATTTTACACTCGAATTTTACCGGCCTAATTGGCAGGTTTTAATTTAAAACTGTCCAAGTGCGAGTCGGCAAGATGAGTTCCGTACAAAACGGAAAAAATCACATTTGTTGTATGTGAGCCTCAAATTTTTATTTTATTCTGTTTTTAGTATTTGTTGATAAAACGGCAATAGAAATACCTACATCATACATTTGTGAAAATTTTAACTCTCGAGCTATCACGGTATAAGAAGGTTAAGATACAGCCTGGCGACAGACGGACGAACAGCAGTCTCAGTAATAGGTACGGAACCCTAAAAATGCCACGCGGTCTAAAGAAATTTATTAAAGTTCATTGAAGTAATAAAACTTTAGAGCCACTATGGTTGATAAAATCTAAAGACTATTACTATAAAACAGAGAAAAATGATTTCTATAACATATTACTGGAAAAATGTTTGACACAATAATTCGGTTTCGTCGTTTCGTCGTCGATTACAATTGCAGCAAAATACAATTAATAAATAAAATAATAGCCTAAGCTGACCAAAAGCATGTCACGATATGTAACGAGGGTTCCGTAACTATCAACGCGCAATAGGTTTTCTTTGAATTACTACAAAAGTTATTGTCATAAAGTTATTACAGAAGCTAGGAGAGCGGCGGACAGAAAGACGGACGGACGGGCAAAGGGAAATTATAACGGTTCCTTAAGTATTACGGAACCCTAAAAACACGACCGAAGCTCACGGTAATTTCACACAATCACACACACAATCATCACACAATCACGTGATGATTGTGTGTGTGTCACAATGCATCGGAAAAAAATTAAATAGCTTCAGACATAACATTTCATAATATGTAAGTATGAAATGTGATGTCCGAACAATTTGACTTGTAATAAATCAAATATTTAAAACATTTTAAAATAAAATCATATTATGTCGCCATCTTGCTGCCCTATTGTGAATTGTGAAAGTATTACTACTAAAAATAAATTTATTTCAAAATGTTCATGGCTAACCAATAGTTGCAACTAAGACAAAGTTTTATAATATTTTCTGATTTTTAAATTATCAATTTAAAGTATTGCCCGTATGAAGATAATCCTTATATTCCTTAATACCAGTTTAATATAAATAAAAATCAAAAATTGTGTATAGATGGTTTAAAATGAAATATAAGTTATATTTTTACATCTTTCACGATATTATGAAAAACAAATACAATAATTCCAATTTTAAAAGTACACACTCCACAACTTTAAAGTACCTACTGTTTGTGTGCGTGTCGGTATGTAATGCTTACGCCTACATCTCTCTGTTGCTTGCTTCACTTTGTACGATGCGTTTGTTTGAAGACTATCTAGGCGTTATTAATCTAAGGGCCGAACTGACGTCAGTTCTAACTGAAACTATCGGCCTCTCGTCTGTGGAGGCCTCCATTAAGGGTTCCAAAACGTGACCGATGGATTGACGGATTTATGTAACATCAGAACCCGTTTTTTTATCGTTGTCCTGAGTATAGTTCCCCTTACTAGAATTAAGTATAGGTTCTCTTACTAGGACCATCAAAAGGCAATCATTGGGAGAGTTGTAATACCAACAGTTCCTCTTACCCCATTTATGGTGACCGTCGGTACGAACTTCGGCTTCAGCAAACTAGTGTAGTACTCCGATTCCATCTGCAGCGCCACCCCCTGGCCCAGCATGGCACAGTCTCCGATAGTGTTGGTCGGGAGACCCGCGCGCTCAATACACTGGAAAGATGTAGAAGATATTGTATAGTCACAATAGATCAACGTAATAACGACTAATCACTACTAAGTATCCACACTGATTTCTGTAATGTTGGCCGGTTTTATCGAAACCAGCCCAGTTACGCAGAAGTATTTTTATAGTACCCATGTGTTTGCGCACTACCTAGTCTACTAGAAACCTAGTGAGACGGATAACCGACACAACTGGCGAGAGATCACGCGCAGGTACGACATTTTACATGCCCATCCGACGCATGGATCATCTTTCTTGTCAGACAATCAGGTGATCAGCCTGCATTGTCCTAACCAAACTTGGAAACAACATTTTTTGTTGTTCCAATGCGGGAATCGAACCCGAGTCGACAGCCAAGCTCTAACTACTAGACGACGAAGGCTGTTAGACGTTGTGCGGTCTATTTTATTGTTGGAGAGATAAATGAAATGTATAGTCCCGATTACATTATATTGTCTTTTCACTTATTACGTACATACAACGTTTAGCTTAATATACCATTTAGATCGGAGGTTAGGACGAGACTGGATACTAAACATTGGAAATATAATATTGAAATAACTTGGAACCAAGAGTGCAAGCATGCACTTTTGTGTGGTCCCTACAGACGTGATACGTAGAAGATATTGTATAGTGGCAGACCGCAGTAGGCTATCGTAGTACACTAATCCTTACCTATATTGAGAAAAGATTAGTGTTAGAAATATGTGGGTACACAGTTACAGAAGCGGCGACGCGCGCAGGCGGGCGCCATAGTCTTTGCTGACAGGAGTGTATTTCTGACCAGTGGTGACTATGGCGCCCACCTGCGCGCGTCGCCGCTGCTGTTACCTACTGGCCGCCGCCGCCGCGCCGCTTACCGCGAAATTCCGGGCATCGGCCGAACACCCTATATCGTATTAGGTATGGCAACCGACAGCAAAATATTAGTTTTGGATTTTTTTATGAAATAGACCACAAAACGGGCAAATGGATCGCCTGATGGTAAGCGATTACCACCGCCTGTGGACACTCGCAACACCAGCTTGCGTCCTCGAATTGTGGTATTTATTCGGTCGAGCCGGGCCATTCGTACCCGAAGCATGGCTATCCCACGCCAAATGTATTAATACATAGGTACCCAACTACCCACCTAATATTGAGAAGGTGATACAAAACGTCTGTAGGCGTAGTGATGCGGTAAAATATAATTTCTCTACGACATAGTTTCAATGTTTCACATCTGCCAGGCGGCTTACTTACATAGAACTTAGAAGTCTTCCGAGCCACTACGTGTAGTACTATCCTCTCATGTAGTGCAGCGTGCAGTCATTGGCGTGGTGATGTAACGCGTCACCAGTACTTACATGGAAATTTCCTCTAGCAGCGGCCTCCGTCTTCATCTCGCACGCGACGTACGCCAACTTCTTCACGTCACTCCTGCCCCTCATGTGGTGCAGCGCGCAGTCCTGGACGATGTTCCCCAGACATTCCGAAGGACCATGCTGGCAGACGAAACCGTCGTCGCCGTAGTTTATACTCTGAAATAGACATTGACTCTTCGCATTGAGAGTTAAAATTAAGTGGTGCTCAAAAACTAACGTATATGTTGGTAATAATTAATAGGTTTTATGTAGAAATTAGGCTATATTGTTTATTATTATTAACACAGTATAAAATAAGGTCGCTTCCGCTGTCTTTTAAACCACTCAACGCATTTGCAGCTTTCAGGAATAGATAGAGTGATTCAGAAGAAAGCTTTACATGTACCTATATTACATTGCACCCGTGCGAAGCAAGGGCGGGTCGCTAGTTTCGAAATAAAAAACGATATTGAAAAGGTAAAAATAGCACATTTGTTACTAGGTATTTTAAAAACAGCACATATTTTGTTTTTACGTTCAAACCGCCCGCGCCAGGAAAAAATCTCATGCTTAAATTCAATTCAGTAGGTATGATTTTATTAAGTAAACCAATAGGAAAGACTAGGAATCACCAAAACGCGATAAATGATTAGGTAAGACAGTTACGCAACAATTTAGCCTACTTAATAGAACTTGATAGGCATGCAAATCAGTTTCCAATAATTTTAATACTCAATTCAAAGTTTCTCAATTCATTTCTAAAATACCAACCTGTGCCTTTCCAAACGGTATCATCTTCAGTCTGACGTAAGAGTGTAGCAGGTCGTAAGCAGGCTGCAACTGCTTCAATATGAAGGACTTACTATCAGGACACTTACTCTCGTAGTACACTGTAAGTAAGAGCTGAAAAATAATATAGGTAGGTAGGTACGGCAGACTATATTGATGATCTAAATTTAATTTTTGTGCACGTTCAAACTAGGTTGTAGATAAGAATCAAACTTGAAAATAATCACTGCTTCATTTATTTCTAATACTTATCTACAAAACCGGTAAATGAGCAGACGGATGGTAAGCAAATAAAGCTGTTTTCCTAGGTCCTAGGATAGCGTTGTCGTCATATAGATATAATGAACACTTTTTATGTGAACTTAATGTCACGATTCCGGTTTTCTAACAAATCATAGCATGTGTGCAAAATTAAAATTTGTCATCGCTATGCAACGATACACATCGCTATGATTAAAAAGTTTTGGTTAATAAACTGGAGCTAGGGCAAACTCGACTGTTATGTAAACTTGTAGGTAATAACTTGAAAAAGTTCTTTGAATATTACAAACTAAGTGTTTGTTTAATTGTGATAAATTACAAATTTTGTGGAGTGCATGTGGAGTGACAATGTCACACATTTTTTCGGTCTACCCTCCATTATTCTAAGCTTGATTTGTCACTTGTTAAATACGAACAACTATATTATAAATCTATGTTGTGCTGTGTGCATATTTTTAGCAATTGCGAAACAAATCTAAATTAAAATAAACATAATACTCAATGGATTTTATTATATAAATTTGAATATAACTTAGATTTGAAATTTATATATCATTTAAAAACGGAAGGCGCATGACGGAATGCACAATTCGCTTGCGCAAACGGTTTGGAGAAGTGGGAATTTTAGTTTCTTGGCGGCTTTTCTACAGACAATCGTTAGAGTTCCTCCCTAGAGGACAGTCCAAAGCAGAAAAGTGTGTGCTCAGTGCATTTTAGTACCTACCAAAAGTGTAGTTAACAAGTGCGTGCAGTGTTAAAACGTGAATTCAAACAGCGAGAAAGTGTTTTAATAATTAAAAGTGTTAAGTAATGATATGTGCTTGTGGTGATTGATTTTAAAGTGTTGCTGTATAGTAAACTAATTAGTGATATATGTACTTGAACTTGGAATCTACGAGGAGTGTGCGTTCATCTTACAGTAAGTACTATTTATATATTTTGTATACTTAGAAGTTGTATATTAATTATATATAAAATGTGCTCTCGGCTTCGATGATGTAAATTTCAAGGGTTGAAATAATAAAACTTTATTACGTAGGTAACCTTATGGCCTACGCGTTTTCTGTAACCTATCCGATGTCTTGATCGTGACAGAAAAGTGACTCTTTACTGTCACGATCAAAACCTACGTAACGTAAACGTAACCGTACGTACCGTAACGTAAAAACTCTAGCGCTGACAGTTATTGCGCAGAAGTCAAAAATTAGGTCTCTCAGGGGGGCTAGAGGGACGAAGGGTGCTCGTGCGTAGCGCCGATTGGCTAGCCAGTCGTACTCCGTCCCCCGCCGTGATAAGACGCTCCGCGGTCTTCTGACTGTACAGTCGCGTTCTAAAATCTATTGTTATTGCCGTTCATTGTTATTGTTTTTTGTTAAGTTTGAGTTCGATTGTTATTGTTGGTTTTTATTATTAAATTTGTTTGTGACTTTAAACAGTGAACATACCTAGAAGAAATACTGTTTTGAAAAGACAGGCACGAAAAATGGTGTATGACGTGCATTGTTTAAAAAAAAAAGAAACCAATGAATTGATTGATTCTTTAAAGCAAATAAAAAGTGATATTGACGAAGCAACGAGTATTTTGCTCAGTCATTCGAATGACAGCACGATAAGACAAACTTCAGACGTTATTAAGACGGGGAATATGAAAATAAATGATATAATCAGTTGTTTATATATTTTTTTCTACTCCCCATAAACTTAATCACTCGGTAGTTTACAAAGAGTACATTTAAATATGTTCTTAAAATTATTTTATTAAAGTTATAATTGTATTGCGTGCGCGAGCTATCCCCTCTACATTTCGCTCATCGCTAAACTTAAGTGCCGTTACTTGTACATACCGCCTCTTTTTGGGAGTCAGTTAGAAATTTGGCACTCGACAGGCGACGGCTTTGAACGTCGTGTTTGCACCGCAAGTCGAAGCTCGAGCATCGTTAGTCTTGGTTGTAAACATTCTGAGTAAGAACCGGCAAAGCAAAAGTGTAACGCTGTTCGTTCACCGCCACCGTCAACGGGACGTCAACGAGAAAGACATGACGGCGCCGAAGTAGCGATACATACATTTACTACGCCGTCTGTCCACCGCACGCCCGTCCCGTCAATCTAATCTCGACCAGATATAATCTCGTTCTAGTTGACGTCCCGTTGACCGTGGCGGTGGACAAACGCTAAACAAACGCGTTCCTGCGATGCTCTCGCCCTGCTCGCGCCACTCACACGCCCGAGGAACGCGCACGCCTAATGTGTGGTCAGCCTAAAGGTGTGCCCTATTGGGAGATAAATTAAAAGGTTTATATTTTTGGACTTCATATATCTGATTCTGATAATCAATTAAAACAGAATGTCAGTTAGCACGATTTATTAATACTATAAACAACACTAAAATAAACAATATACAAAACTAAAAGCGTCGTACTGCCATTTTGTCACCCCTAGGGATCCGCGTGAGCCGACGCGTCTAGTGTTGCCCGCGCACGATTAACATAATCGATTTAACAGTTCCTAGTCAAAACAAAATAAGGGCCACGCGTCTTTTTTGTCGTTGGAAGCGATTACTTTCTTTTAATGGATTGTTAAGTGGCTGACGGTTTATGATGGTGTTAGCACACGTGTTAGCCAAAGTTTTTTTTAAGTACTCCACTTGGATATTTTTTTGAAGTGGATAGTTTTGGACACTTTATTGTAACCACATGACTCTACCTGATTTTAAGACAGATTTTAAACTCATTTCAAATAAAGATTTCGTCAGGAGCAGTTAAAGTTTTGTTTTACTAGTGCCTTAATTATCATTTTCAGGACATCATGCAGAGAATTCGACGACATATGGACTTAGCAACCGTATCTAGGGCCGTAACATTACTGCAAGAAGGCCATTCACAGCGTTCTGTGGCGTTGCAGCTCGGTTTTTCTCGGCGAGCGATTCAAAATGCTTGGAATCGATTTCAAGAGACTGGGGCACTAACCAGAAGACGGAGATCTGGTAGAGTACGAGCAACCACCCCACAGGAGGACCGCTACGTGCGCTTGATGGCCCGTAGAGAGCGCGCCACCACAGCCCGCTCTATACAAAACCGTCTGCGGCAGGCGACGGGAACCAGCGTCAGTGACCAAACGATTAGAAATCGGTTATACGAGGACCAGCAGTTCTCCAGAAGACGATTAGTACGAATTCCCTTAACGAGTACTCATCGGGCAAACCGATTATCGTTTGCCAGGCAGCATCTCGTATGGAATATGAGTGATTGGAGCAGAGTATTGTTCACTGACGAGTGCAAAGTGAAATTTTGTAGTGATGATCGTCGCATTAGGGTCTGGAGACGTGAAGGAGAGCGATTTTCCGATGCCTGCATACATGAAAGTGATAGATTTGGGGGTCCTAACGTTATGGTGTGGGGAGGAATCTCTATGTCTGGCAGAACCGAGCTAGTCATTCTCAGTGGAGGTACGATAACGGTTCAGCGATACATCGAGGAGGTCATAGGACCCCACGTGGCCCCATATGCACACAGAGTAGGCGCAGGATTCCACCTGATGCACGACAATGCTCGCGCACACACAGCTAGAGTCACCAGGGAAGCCCTAGAGTCCGCTGGTATACAGGTCTTGCCCTGGCCTGCGAACAGTCCGGACCTGAATCCCATCGAGCACATGTGGGATATCTTAAAACGAAAGGTCAGAAGCACAGATCAACCCGTCCACAATGAGAGACAGCTGATCGACGCGCTGAAAAGAAGCTGGGAAGAAATTCCGCAAGAAACAATTGTTCACCTTGTGGAGAGTGTACCTACCAGACTGGAAGAGTGCATTAGAAAACGAGGAGGCCATACCAGATATTAAAAAAAATAAAATAAATGAACACCTTTTTATTTTTTTAGTTATTCAGTTATTTCTTTCTCTATAATTTTCCCTCAATATTTGATTTTTCGGTATAAGATGTTTTAAAACATTTTTTTAAATATTTTTTTTTCATTATTTTAAGATTAAATAATTTAAAATTAATTAATGTATCTAATTTATTCATTAATTTATCCTGTAATCGCATAAATTCTTGAAGGCACTTAAAAAACGTGGTGGCCCTTATTTCGTTTTGACTAGTATATATATATATTATTCATATCGCGTGTACATAGGTTCCGGCGGAGCTACATACCCTTACGGATACTAATTAATAACTGTCCTGCTTATGCTGCACGTTAAAAAAGTTAAGTTTGTTGCGTTAAAAAAGTTAATTCTAATGTAAATATTATCTGGTATCTGCACGATAATAAACAATTTGAATGTGGGTCACATACGGTTACCTTCAAGACAACTTTCACTACTCTACATCGGTTTTCCTTCAGCCTGGGTTATAAATGGTTCAGCTTATTACCTGCAGGTCTAAAATGGCCACAATGATACACATACAATACGGTATTTTCCTGTATTTTTTTTATTACATAAATGATTAGTGCTCTGAAAAATAAGACGGCTTACAAAAGGAATAGCATACTAAAAATCAATATTTTCAAAGATATTGTAAGTAGTGTTTGAAGCACTTTTGTGAGTCTTGTGAAAACGCAAAACGCCCCCATATAGAAGTCGAACAAGTAGGTGACGTCACACGCTACTAATGTTGCTAAGAAATGTGCCATACATACGCACAAAATTTCTGATATCTCCGAAGTTTGCGCGTTTATGTTAACGTAAATATTTTTTTATAATACTAAACAGAGTAAAAACCTCCATAATTAGTTTACTTACATCAAATACATAAATATATTAGGTACTATGTTATGTATGATCATAAACGCGCAATGGCATATGGCCATGATATTTTTCGTAGCAACATTAGTAGCGTGTGACGTCACCTGATTGTACGACTTTTGTATGGGGTATTTTACAAGACTCACAAAAGTGCTTCAAACAATTCACAGTTTCTTTGAAATATAGATTTTTAGTATACCAATTAATATTTTTGTAAACGATTTTATTCTTCAGAGCACTATTCATTGGAATGTATTAAAAAATATATTAAAATGTATTAAAAAAGTTAAAATACATACAGCCGAACGTATAACCGCCTCCTTTTTTGGAAGTCGGTTAAAACAGGAAAATACGATTCACTTAAAGTTCGAAAATTCGGAATATGATGGGCACGAATCTCGGTCAGATACAATATTTTTGTGATTCTTTTTATTTTTTTAAATATATCAGAACCCCGAGCAAAGCTCGGTTACCCAGGAACTGTTCCTAATCGATGCATAAAATATACACACAATAAATAAAAATAAATACATTTTTGAACGAAAATTATAAAAACTGTCGTTTAGTTATATAATAATATGTGCTAGTCGATAAGTATATAGTATTGTCATGCTCGTCGGTACTGGGTACACTATTGTAATATTCAATATGTCCTTCTCGGTTAATTTACCGTAAAACATTCTGAACATGTTCCGTTTCACGTGATTTTGGTAATCTGGTGCTTAAATAACTTGTCAACTTGTAAAAACTAAATATATTTTTGTTTAATTACAACTAGTAAAATTTTTGTATAGTAGCGTAGATATATCCTATAGTTGTAGTGATGAAAAGTTAGCAGACAAATAGTTTTTGGGTATAACCAAATTATTTTAGAATCGTAGCAAACAATAGAATGATTGACTTTGAGTTGTATCTCTAGGCCTTGGGGTTGCACTCGAATCCTACTATAGTAAGTGCGGTAATTATGGAATGATCCCTTAATATGGACTACCAGCCAGCGTTGCTCAAAGTGTATCAATCGTATGGAGGTACGAGGGCGGCACTGAAAATTTCGGGAATCAAGGAAGTGACACAACATTACTAAATGTATTTATTGCTTTTCGAAGTATTCTCCGCGAAATTTGACACATTTTTCCATACGATGGAACCAATCATTGAAGCAACCATTCCATTCGGAAGTTGGGGTCTCCAAAATGGCCGTTTTGTAGGCGTCCACAGCTTCTTCAGGTGATGAAAATCTCTGACCACGCAATTTATTCTTTATTTTAGGGAAAGTATAGAAATCATTAGAGCTTAGGTCGGGGCTGTACGACGGATGGTCTAATAATTTTGATTTCTTGCTCTAAAAACTCTTTTGTTCTGTGCGCGGTGTGAGAACTCGCATTGTCGTGATGGAGGATGATGCGGCGGTTGCAGTTCTCTTTACAGAGTTCAGAAACGACCTGTGGCAAACAAATGTTAGCATACCATTCTGCATTAACCGTTCTTTGTCCCTCAAGAGGAATAGTCGCAGCATGGCAGGTTTTGGAGACAAACGTGGCCACCATTTGTTTTACAACACTCCGTGAACGAACAATTTTTGTTGGCTTTAACTCATTTTCGAACACCCAAACTCGTAACTGGTTTTTTGTTTCGGGTTCGTACGCGTATATCCAGGATTCGTCACCTGATACGATGTTGTATACAGCATTTGATGATCCTGCGTGGAATCTTTCGAGAGTTCTGACGCACCAAGTAACGCGAGCCGCTTTTTGCGCTTCACAGAGCAAATGCGGTATCCATCGGGAAAACAACTTTTTTACACCTAATTGTTCATGCAAGATTATTTGTATTTGACTCATGCCAATGTCTAAAGTTGCCTGAATTTCGCGGTATGTCACATGTTGATCTTCCTCAATCAGCTTACGCACAGCATCAACGTTTTCTTGGGTGACTGCAGTTTTTGGACGACCTTGACGGGGATCATCACTGAGCTTGACATGTCCACGTTGAAATTCAGCAAACCAGCGATAAATTGTGGTTTTGGATGGGGCTTCATCACCAAATGCAGAAATCATCCGGTCAACACACTGTTTTTGTGTTAAACCACTTCAAAAGTCATAATAAATCATCGCTCTAGAATTTTCTCGAGTCAATTCCATTTGTCGAGTCAAGTTTCTCAACGACTAAACAAGTTTGACAAGACCTTTCTGACAAGACCCAGAATCTTTTTTTAAATAAATAAACGGTATTCGATTTTTAAAACCAAGGAGTTTTAAATTAAAAAGATTTTAATATGACAGGAACAGTGGAAATATTCCATTCCCGATACTTTTAGTGCCGCCCTCGTAATATAGGTCAGCAACTTTAACCCTTTCGAGCTTGCTGGGCGCTTGCAAGCCCCTAGTGACCGCGCTTGTATTCATTGGAGTTTTACGTTTTCAACAATACTCGATGTGTTTAAGATAAATTCGTAAGCTTAAAATTTTAACAAATATTTAGAAAAATTTGGCACAGATACCTGTAGAGTGGACCACGGAGAAGGACATAGGCTATTTTTTACTGTGGGAAAATGTACGGTTCCCGCGTGATTTCCCTTGGCAACATCTAGTAATATTATAATACTGTTTACTTTACGTACAATTTACACAAAACCTTTTCATCAGTTTCATTTATCACGTCAATTAAAATTGTTTAGTAGGTACTTATCTTACAAAATATATTTTGGTATATAACAGTTTAATAAAAGTAAACTGCTACCTGTTTATTTAGGCGTTTATTGCTGTTCTAAGTGAACGTAAATTATATCTAAAATGAAAATAAAACTTTTTATTTTATTTTAGTCATTATTAAACCACTCTGAAAAGAAATTGTAATTGGTTATTTTAGGTTAAGGGGCAAACGAGCAAAAGGATACCCTGATGAATGCCGCCCGTGCACAAAATAGTTTTGAAGATTTCTCCTTACAAATATCTATTGTTCATTTTCTTCATCAACTAATATCGAAGTCAATGGGTGGCGGTAACCGTTTACCTTCAGGCGATCAGTCTGCTTGTTTCGCGGTATACCCGATAAAATACCATGAAAAATATTACCTTACTCCTCTCTCTTGCGTCGATTCGTATAAATAATAATACAAATATTAGTAGCTTTAAATATTGCATTATTAAAAATTCACTGAACAGAATCGATAACCGATACAAATGTTGACACACGTGTGGACCGCACAACAGACAGTCTAATACTTAGTCGATTATGTATCCTTGCATGCCATTAACTTATATTACTTTAATTTGTACGAGTCGTGTAACTTCCGTACACTTAAACGGTACTTATAGTTAAGAGGTGCTTAAGTCACAGGCTGCCTTATAGTTCTGGCAAGCCGAGACAGTGCCAGCATGCGGTTTAGGGACCCGTACATTAATTAGTAGTGGTCCTGTAATAAGAATAATAATTGATTTTTGTACAATTTTAATAATTTATTTTGATGTTTTATTTTTGAAGTCGTTAGCGTTGAGAGTGTAATTTCTAGGTCGCATCCCGTCACATCACGATTTTTGAATATAATGCCATATGTCGGAAGCTACATATACTTCTTACATAATAACTTAACTTTCTAATGTACGGCTTTACACAGATGGCGGGCGCTGGGCGTACACATTTTAATTATACTACAATTTTTTCAAGTGATGTGCTTTAGGCACGATGAGTGTTTTTGGATTTTAAATGATGAATGAAGTTCTGAGAAAAACTTCTGCCACGTGTAGGTATATATCTTTCACACATCATGTTTTTTTTTAATATTTCAGAAATCAGAATACATGTCCATGTAATTTATGAACCTGTAGGTCACAGGTTCATAAATTACATAAAAATTAGATGTTCTCAATAACTTATTTATTAATTTTAACCGACTTAAAAACGGCGGTTATACTTAACATTTACTTTGTCTTATGGGCTAATCTTTTATTTCTATCTATGTAAGGATCAAACACAGTGCACAGAGGTTTTCGAGACCCAACAACTGCATTTTCCGTGATGTACATTCGTTTCATAGACAGATCCACTTCAAGTATTCTTGTTTGTATTAAAAATCACGCTTGAAAAACTTAATTCATCTTATTTTTGGAGTCGAAAGAGACTTGGGAGTGATTGGAAAGTTTCAGAATCATCATTGTATCTCTCGAGTCACGATTCTGAAACTGTAATAACTCCAAGTCTCTTTCGACTCCAAGAATAAGATGAATTAAGTTTTTCAAGCGTGAATTACTTTGGAGAAAAAGGGCGCAAGTTTTTATGAAAATATTAAATCTCCAAAATCATGCAAAATATTAATTTTAGTAGGTATATGGATTTCTTAGACGAAAATAACGGAAACTATAATTACTATCCCCTTAAATAAAGGATCAAAATCGACTTAGCCTTATAAGTCTGTAGTTAATAAGCTAAATTATCATTACCTACATGAGAAAATATACTGACTTTGGGACCCACTTAAGTTTATTATGTGTTCTAATTTCACAAAATTCATTTTTGAATTTTTCTCTGTCATACATAGATTTTGCTCCACTCTTTGGTAGCGACCATTTAGCGCTGCATGGTTTTCGTGAGCGAACCTGAAATGTAGCTACTTTAATATTTTATACGCAAAAGTAACTCTGCCTGTCTGTTACGGAATCAGGCCTGAACCGCTGAACTTTTGGTACAGGACTACATAAATCTTTGGGGTAGGACATAGGCTAAATGTACGGTTCCCGCCCTACACAATATCGAGTATTGAAGTAAATAAATAGTGCTTCTATTCATACATAGTAATAAAGTAAAATAAATTTCAGTGTAAAAAGTCGGCTTTTATGCAGTATGAACCTAAACTATTGCCATTAGCGCCAAATCGTACAGTTCGGACCGTGCATCGAAATGTGCCGTTTGGACTGTAGTAACTAGGTCGACGCTCCAAACCGACATGTTTTATTTTGCGTGCACGAGGAAAACTGTGAAAACTGCGCTTAAATCGACATGCCATAGTTCCGATCTAGATTATCTGCCCGGCGTATACATGTACCTTCGTTCCGGAGTGAAGGTTGGAACGGCAGCGCTATTTCCAGCGTTCCGAACTGTACGTTTAAAGGGCGATATTGAGTTTCAAACAATCGAAATTTATGTGACAAATTTGAAATCATTATAGAATAACTTTCTTACCCACGGTGTTTTCGAGCAGGTATGATACGTAACTATATCTCTGTTGTCTGTTTGTTCAGCTGTGAACAAGCTGTGGTGCAACCCGTTGGTCGTCACATACGGATCCAAATACTTCTCGAAGCCGTCGGAATTGAAGAAAATTGGTTCGATTTCTTTGGGGGATATTGGCTAAAAAAACTTATTTTTATAAGTAAGCAGTATTCAAACTCTATACTCTATTCAGATCCAATTTGATCGAAACGTAAACAAACAGACAATTACTTTTAATAATAATATTCTGTTACTAATTTAAAGACACTGGGTCTATAGAACAATTTTCTACGGCGACAAAATTAGGCTAGATGTAAGCGTAAATACACCTGGATTTAGCCTGGATTACAACGACACAGGTCGCTTGACATAAGAAATTGACTTGAAACTATAAATTTTTATACATTTTAACTCATTTCAACGGATATTCATATAACAATATATTGATAATCTCCACTTCTCCATGGATCTGAATTAAAATAAATAGACTTTTTATATAGCGGGTCATAAACGCCCTATGTCTTAAGGCTACGTTCCCACGAGCGTTTTTTGTGGTCGCGCCAGAAAAAACTGCAATATAAATAGAACTCTGCGCTAATACGATAGAGCTGAAAATCGAAGTGTCACGTATCGCAACCACAAAAAAACGCACGTGGGAACGTAGCCTTTAGCGTACATTAAAGAAATAAGATACCGTACAATTAAACCTTTACCGCGCAGTAAAGAAATACGATGATATAATAATTAAGTCGCGTAGGTATTTTGATCTTTTTATTGACGTTAAAATTACATTTGAACACAGTGCCTACTAAAGTATGTAGGAGTAGTAGTACCTACATACAGGTAGGGGGTCCCTTGTATCACTTCCAGGACTGTCGCTGTCGCCGCTTGACTGAATGACAGGAAAGAACAGGAAGCATGTGATTGAAAGCCTCCTAATTTAAGGAACGTTTGATAGGATTCGGCGTAGCGGCATAGGCAATTAACGATTTACCTTTCTCAGATTGTAAAAAAAACTATGAATGCAATAACCTTACTAACATAGTTAATAGGTACAATTATAAAAAAGACTCACTTCGCAATGTTCTGAAGAGTGATGTGTTTTGAATTGATCTTTACGAGTAACTAGTTTGCTGTCCAGAACAGGGCTCCTGTATTTGTCTCTGGTCTCCGACACTCCACGGGCTCGGATGTCCGGGACTCGATCGCTGAGCTAAAACATACCCAATCTTACCTACTTTATAATACAAATAGGTCTACATTCACATCTTTGAGCACTGGGTCGCTTTAGGTACTTTTATTTTTAGACGCCTTCGTGGTCAAGTAATATTTAATAATATCTATCTATGGTCGCTTCACACTACGTCGTATAGTATAAAAGTATATGACCCAGGAACACGGAAAAACTTTTTTGTTCTTTCGGCGGGATTCGAACTCGCGACCCCCGGCTTGAGCACCAACGCACTGAACCACTGAGCCACAGAGGTCGTGATTTAAAGCTTGAAGAGGAAAAAGGGAATAAAAGATGAAATTCGCTATACGTAGGTCTATCTAAACGCGATCTCTAACTAAAGTTACGTAGTAACTATTTAGCTATCTGTGACTAAAGTGCGGTCGCGGAACACGTATCATTTCGTACATTCACTCATCGTTACTTGTCGATGATTAGATTTTTGAGATCGCGTTTAGATTTTTATTATAATTAAGTATGGAGTAGGTATAGGTATGGTATGTCTTCCTATGACCTAATTATAATTTTAATCAGGCTATCAAAATAATATCTTATAATTATTAGATAGGGTCAACTTGGCTAATTGCGTCTACGGGGCTAATGCGTCTTTTTGAACGTATTCGAAAACTGTTTTATCTACATTGACTTCTGCCCTCTAGTTACATTAGCTCAAACTAAATACTTTACATGTAGTTCATACAGATGGTATTGTAGTTCACATATTCAAGTATTTTGCCATTTCGTTAACTGCACGTATCTGGACAACTTTATACTGCGAGAGGTGAGTACAAAAATCCATGTTAATCTTATTTTTTCTTTATTTGACTGATTTTATTCAATAATGATAGTAAAGAATAGACAATGAGTTTCTTACATAGACAGATATTTTAAGTGAAATAGGTTTATTTGAAGAAATAATAATATCTCCATTTTTAAGGTTAGGATTATTGTATTGGGCTAAATGCGTCTGCCGTAACGGGGCAATTGCGATTATGGGACGCATTTGCCCCAAAACAGAAATAGTCAACCTTTTTATTTCCGCACATATTAATACGAAGATGAAATTTTATTTCAGATGAATCACTTACTTGCCATGGTGACAATGAAATACATGGACATTGACAAACACTTAGCTAAATATGATTTTCAAAACTTTATAAAACAAAGACTTGTATGGCCATGGCAAAATACACATTTCGTCTTGTCATCTAAGTGTTTTGAACGTGGAGTGCCAACAAATGTAATACCAAATATCCCTTATTATGTTTAATATAATAATTCAAAATGCACAAATGGTGTTGGAGAGCTCGTTTTTCTGGTGTCCATTTTGCTCCATTTTCACTATTTACGATCACTATCCTGAAGATGAATGCGTGTCTTGCCCTGCAAATATTTTGATGGCTACGGTAATTTCATGGCATATACACATCTTCTTTATAAAATAGAATTTTATATTAACAAAGTGTACATATATAATTTGTTTTATCCATTTCAGACAAAACGTTAATCAAAATGGTACGTCACTACAAAAAAAAACTAAACCTACCTACACTTTAGAAACATTAAAGAAAGCTATCGATGAAGTAAAAAATGGTGATTTAAATTCATATCAAGCGTCGCGAAAATATAATATTTCGCGCACAACTATAGTAGACAGGGTTAAACTTCTAAGTTTAACCCTGTCTACTATAGTTGTGCGCGTTCTGAGGGGTTGTTAAGGAAACCAAAGGCAGACAGCGATTCACAAAAATTTGAAAAGGAATAGCTTCTAGTCTCCACACCATGGAAAATAATGGTTTCGGTTTTTCCTCTAAAGAGACTCTGAAATTAGTAACGCAATTTGTTAAAACAAAAATTAACGACGCCCTTTAAAGAAGAAGAACCGGGATACGACTGGTTTGTTGCTTTTTGTAAACGAAACAAGCTATCACTAAAAAAACCACAAGCTGTTGAAATGTCTAGAAAAGCAGCATGTGACCCTTTCAAAATTTAACAATATTTCGATATGCTCGAAGAATATTTAAAAAACCTGACATACAGTATAGTCCAGACAGAATCTGGAATCTGGATGAATTGAGTTTTTAACAAAGACCCAGAAAAAACAAAAAATTTAGGTGCGAGGGGCTTTGCAAGTACTCGAACGATAGCTTCTGCAGGAAAATACAACGTTACTGTGTTATTTACAGTAAACGCAGCAGGTGATAAATTACCAACATTAATTATATATCGTGGGAAGTATGTATGGGACCAGTGGATATCTCGAAATGCCTATGAGGGTACGTGCTATGCGGCGACAAAGAATGGATGGATCGATGCCAAAGTTTTTGAGAAGTACATGTTGGGGACAGTCTTGCCTCACGTAAGTAAAGAGTCACCTTGTTTAATAATATATGACGGCCATTCCACTCACATTCATTTAAATGTTTTGGAAAAAGCAAAGGAATTGGGCGTTGAAATAATAAAATTGCCGTCACATGCCAGCCATCTGCTACAACCTTTAGATTTGGCGGTAAAGACCGGTGGGATGCCCAAGTCTTAGCATGGCAACGGTTTAACGTTGGAGCTAAGATGCAAAAACACCACTTCAGTGAAATTCTCGGACAGGTGTGGAAAGAGTTAGATCCTAAAATAGTATGAAATGGGTTTAAAAAAGGTGGCATCTTCCCACTTAATAAAGACGTAATACCCGTTGAAAAATACAACGCACAGGCTTTAAAAAGATTTAATGAAGTTATAACGAAACAAGTGCCGACTTTATGGAATTCATGTTCTCGCGAAATAATAAAGACAATGAATGAGAAATGTGTATCAACAAGTAAAAGTGAAAAGAAAAATCAAACAGAGAGCACACAAAAAACATCCGAAACACACAAAATAATAATTTTCCACCCTGGAGAGTTTACCTGGTACACGTCAAGGGACACCAAAAATTAATATTGTAGAAGACCGGTATCTCAGTGAGAGTGAAGAGCTTGTATCGTTTGAGAGTTTGTTACTTAGCACCATAAAAAAAGCTGACTGTAAAAATTTAATCCAGCTGGCTGAAGACGAGGGCAGAAAAAGGGATGATACATTCACTGAACTAGGAGTAACACCCAGTCAATATAATTTCATAGAGCGAGAGAAAGAGCATATCATTGACGATGCATACGAATCACATTCTGACCAAAGACATCCACAAGTTGGTGACTGGATTATTGTTAAATTTGCAACAAAGACAACCGTGAAACATTTCATCGGAAATGTAATCTCATTGGATCATGACATTCCTCAAGTATTTGAGAAAAATTAAAAATAGTAAAATGGTATCGTTTCATTACCCTGATGTTGACGGCATAGTGGAACTCAGACATGACGCTGACATTGTTAAGTTTCTTGAGAACCCCTTAATAACCCGAAGAGGACATATTGTTTTTAAAGAAAATTTTACAGAATTTAATGTGCAATAATACTATAGTAAAGATTAGTCTTATAAAATAAGACAGTATTCTTTTTCCTTAAAGGTGTAAGTAACTGAAAGTTACAAGGTAGGTATACATTTTATGTCGATTATATGTTGATTAATAATATAATAACAGCGATTGCTTAATCGTACAAATAAACAAATAATCGGCATTTAAATGTTGCACCTACTCGTATTAATAAGTGTAAGATTTATTGTTTTTTATTAAAGGTTAATTTTTATAAACTTTTATGTCAATCTGTTTTGTTGATTAATGTTTAAGCATGAAGATTTGTATTCAATAAAAGTTACATCTTCTAAGAGTACTGAGTAGCTTAGGAAGAGTGTATGTTGATAAGTATCTGTACGAATAAGACATTAGTTACCAAATTATTACAGGTATTAATTTTTTATATTTTTTAAGACAATTGTTACGCCTGAAAGTAACTGTGATTTAAAGTTAAAATATTTGGCCGTGGCGTATCTAGATGTGATTTTGATGACTTTGATAGATATGATTAAGCTAAGTATAAGTCTTTTGTTTTAATAAAAACTATTTTTAACACCTTTATCTCGATTAATATGTTTAACTATAAAGATTTGTGTGTATTTTTTTAAGTATTGGTAGGAAAGGAACACGCCATATTTTTGATAGTTTGATGTTTAGTAAGTAACAGTTACCCCGTGTAAGTGTTACGATTATTTTTAATTGTATTACTATTTTATTTATGTACAAAAACATATATTGGATGTAACAAAAAAGGGGTATCAACCTAAAATATACTAATAGTATTAGACAAACAACTTTTAACTGTTACTTAGGCATTCGACATTAGCAGTGTTTCAGTTTGATACCCCCTTTCCGTTACACCTGTATAGGTATTTAATTAAAATACTTATAGATAATATATCATTGGCAAGTACAATTTATTAATGTGGGTAAGTACTTACATAAAAATACTGCCTTAAGAATGTGGCTGTCTCATGTAGATTGTTTTTCAACTAAGTATAGTTAGTTAGATTCAACTTGATCTCGTAATTTTCTTGATACTAGTAGACTGACTAGTGTCTCGTTTAATTTAAATAAAGTTTTATATTGTTTTCAAAAATTTTTTTACAACTTTCACCATTATATGAACTACTTTATATATACTTAGTTTGGCAAAAAGGTGGTTAAATTAACCTAAATTTATTTTCACTGTTTCATACGAATGATGTTAAGTGTTAAGATGTTACATGTACGGTGTACCATAGTAAGTAGGTTTTTGGTTTGGCATAGAAAGTGGCGACACTTTTTTGTCACGACTTTTTTGCTAAACTGCACCTGTTTACTTTTACAGATGTAATAGGCGCGAGCCACCCAAGTAAAATGTTGATAACATCTGCATTTGGTATGGGGCTAATGCGTCTATCAAAACTAAGCGCATTTCCCCCACTTTTACTAAATTGTCTCTGAATGAGTCAAATATTATTTTTGTCTAGTAAGTATAACTGTCGCATATTTGCACAGAAATTTGATCCGAAAAAAACTACCTTGTTTTTCTCATGAAAAGCTTACCTTACCAACTAAGTATTTACTCAACAAAGACGCATTTGCCTCAAACGGGGAAAATGCGTCTAAAATTCCAACAAAAAAAAAAACATTCAATATGACATAATTTTAAAACTCCGGCGAAGAAATCACACGTTAAACTTTGTACAGGAATAGCTATAATATTGGACTAGAGTTTCAAAAAGTGGATAATGCCATCATTTCGCTCACATTATGGCGACAACTTGAAGTGATCGAGAAATATGACGCATTTACCCCGGTTGACCTTACCTGAAATCCATCGGACAAGATATGCATGATATTAATGTTAAATGTTTAAATGTGCATCCATAATTAGAATTTTAATTACTTGCCTACTCGGCCATTATAAGTATTTTAACATTACACAATACTTCCGATGTTAAATACATTTTTCATTATATTTAAATAACCATAATAAATAATACGACCAATGTAGGTACTTACATTTTTCTGAGGAGGGTAAACGTACTTGTTGCTAACACAGAACGTGTGCTTGTTTAAAATCTTCGTTTCTGAGACCTTAGAGGAGTAGTCTACAGTCGTCTGAGATCGAACAAGATCGTTCCTGACGGTGTGATCCACGTTGTAGCGTTTTACTTCGTAGCACTCAGTTTTCTGTTTAAAATAATGATAAAAATTGTTCAGGAAAAGAACTTCGGAATTTCACTTTTGTCCCATATTCTTATACTTACTTAGCTTTTGCCCGCGGCCCCGTCCGCGTAAATACAGTACCCATTTCTCGAAAACACTGTTCATTTTCGGGATAAAAATTAAAAAGTAGCCTATGGCGTGTTAATTCTAAATCCTTTAGCTAAAAATTACTGAATACATATGTATTCAGTAATTTTTAATATGGTTTCGAAGTAAATATGTCAATAATGAGAATTAATACTAAATCGTATAATTTTTTATAAGTTGCTTCATATAATATGGGCCTGTTACTGGGTTATTAATCTCTATCGGTACGTAGTCTCTGTTTAGTAATCTGTGCTATCGGTTTAAAGATATATTGGATAAATATTACTTACGAGAGGTTTTAAAACTTCTGGTTCGCCCCTCAATCCTCTAGCTATTGCCTCGCTGGACTGACCAGTGTCTGGAAACTTCTTCACAGGGTATGTCAAGTGTAGGGGGTCCCAGTGTTTTGGGGTACGTTTATTTTGATATTTAACTCGCATTGTTAAATGGAGATAACTTCTTGATATGGGTTCTATTGATTAAACAGAACGTAAGTAATATAAGTTTACTTGGCAACCATATTCCCGTGCCAATAGCGTATTTTCCAAATTTTTGAAAACTTCTTATTATTCCTAATTAAAGATTAGGATGAACGATTTAACAGAAAAATAAATATAGATTAATTAATGTCTTATTTTCTCCATTAAACCAATTAGAGTCGAATTTATTTTTAATGGTTTTGAATTTACCGCCACAACGCTCGATGTTCGAAGACGTCAACTGTGTGACGTCAACTTTGGGTAAACAACAATTGGGACGAACGAAACATGGTGAGATGTTTCGTTCGTCCGAATCTATACTAATATTATAAAGAGGAAAGGTCTGTTTGTTTGCATTGAGTAAGCTCCGAAACTACTGGGCCGATTTTGATGAAGTTTGGCACTGATATAGAGCAGACCACGGGGTCGCAGGAAAATGTACGGTTCCTGCGGCGTTTACTTTTGCGCATACGAAGTCGCGGGATACATATATTCTTAAAATATAAGCAGGTTTCAAAAATTTGGAAAATACCCTATTAGGCACACATCACAATGCTCGTACTAGGTTCATGATAGATCAGGTAAAGGTAAATAATACTGAAACACCCTTAAATTAACATTGAATAATTTTAGGAGTGAATTCACACCGAAACGAAACAATACCAGACCCAGCGCTGCACTTTTAAGATAGTTATTCAAAACTGATCTTTATTCATTACACAAGAAGATGTACACGTTTCATTGTAAGTTCGAATGACAAGTCGCACCGCACTGCACAGCGCATGTGCGTTGTGCAGTGTATGACTAATGTCATATGAAACATGTATCTTTTTGTGTAGTGAATTAAGCTCAATTTTGAATAGCTAAGATGCTGCGTCGCGTCCCGTATCGTCATGGTGTGAACTGACCTTAAATCACATTCTGCCACTGTCACTTGGCAGAATGACTGACTTGTAAGCCATTTTAATTAATGCCTCTCTGTATTCAGCTGTAGGTAAGGTACATTTTTGAGACACGACGAGAAAATATTTCTGGTAATAGCAGAGCTTTAATTGTAGGTAGCCGGTAGGTATCACATATTATGCCTACCAATCAAATAACTCTTTATTTTATTAATTTAGTTATATTAATTTAACCCTCTGGTTAAATTAGAAATTCTGTTTTTTTTTTTAAGAAATTTGACTGCTCAAAATTAGCATCTATCGCATCGCCTGTCTGCAGTAAGGTAGGTAAACAAAAAATATTATAATAATAGATCTTTACCTATGAAATTGCCGTTCTGCAGTACTGGCCATTTCAAATCAAAATAATTTTTGTTTGGCTAAGAATTCTAATTTGAATTCTAATTTCAAATTAATTTTATTTTAAAAACATGGAATTCTTTTTCCAAAAGTAGTCATTTGTTTATTGATTAGTGTTACATTTTCATCGCATTTCAATCTTTTTCGTCATCATGGATACGTTGAAAATTCGAGTAATTATGGAATATGAGTACCGTCGTGGCAGCAATGCGGCACAAGCGGCACGCAACATCAACGACGTTTACGGAGCTAACACTACAAACCAACGCACCACCTGTTATTGGTTTGCTCGCTTCCGTTCTGGAAATTTCGACCTGAAAAATGAACCTCGCGGTCGTCCGAAGACTTTGGTCGACAAAGACCGATTTAAGGCGATTGTGGAAGCTGATGATACACAATCTACGGCTGAATTAGCAGCAACTTTCGACGTTAGCGTCAAAACAATATTGGTCCATTTGCGTCAAATTGGCAAGGTAAAAAAGCTTGACAAATGGGTGCCCCACGAACTCAATGATCGCCAGCGCGAAGTACGCGTCGAGACGTGCCTTGCACTGCTCAACAGACACACAAACGGAGGAATTTTGAACCGCATTGTTACCTGCGATGAAAAATGGATTCTGTTTGATAACCGCAAGCGCTCAGCAAGTTGGTTGGATCCTGGTTCAGCACCTAAACAATGCCCTAAACGAAAACTTACCCCTAGAAATGTGATGGTCACTGTTTGGTGGTCTAGCGCCGGTGTGATTCATCACAGCTTCTTACCAGACGGGGTGAGCATTACTGCAGATGTGTACTGTGAAGAACTGAACACAATGATGGTGGAGAAGCTGGCACATTTCCAACCAGCATTGGTCAATCGCTCGTCTTCGCTGCTCCTGCACGACAACGCGCAACCTCATACTGCACAGCAGACGGTCTCCAAGTTGCAAGAACCGGGGTTGGCAGCTCTCCGTCATCCGCCCTACTCACTATACCTTGCGCCTACAGACTACTACTTTTTCCAGAATTTGGATAACTTCTTGGCGGAAAAAAAATTCAATACCCGAGAGGCAGTACAAAATGCCTTTGAAGAATTTGTTGCCTCCCGTCCAGCTGATTTCTTTAAGAAGGGCATCAATAAACTGCCACAGCGTTAGCAAAGATGCATTGATTGCATGGGTGATTACTTCGATTAATACAAATAAAAAATACATGAAAAAAATTCGTTTCAATTTTTTCATATAAAACGACAATTTCATAGGTAAAGACCTAATATTAGATTTGGGGCGCTCCTGCTTCCCCAGATATAGAAATATTTTGTTATTTTTACCCGACTACGGCGAAGCCAAAAGGAAGGGTAATGATGTTTGCAGTCTATGTATGTATTTTACAATAATGTTATACACTTTCTTAACAAGACATAGGCTACAAACACCAACGTTCTGAAATCACTTTGGAAGTAAAGGGATAAGATCAAACTAATGTAAAGTTTGGTAATTTTTTTATTATTTTCACAAATGACTGCAATCGTCACGTAACACAATACACGTGTTAGCTAACGTTAAATATAACTGCAGTAATAGCTGTAACAATTACAGTGGTACCAACATTAAAAACTAATTCATTACAAAAAAAATGTATATATACGGTATTGCAACGCGACGCCGTTTGTACGATGCGTCGTCGCAACGCAGTGTTGTGGCCTCGCCCTATTGTGTGATTAAAAAGAATGTTTGAAATTGGAATTACATACATCCTGAAAAGATATTCAAAACTAATTCATTACAAAAAAGTTGTATCTATGGGCGAGGCAATAACACTGCGGTGCGACGACGCATCGCACAAACGTTATTGCAATACGACGTCGTTTGTGCGATGCGTCGTCGCAACGCCGTGTTGTGGTTTCGCCCTATGGTGTAATTAAAATGAAAAATTAAAATTGAAATTAGATACATCCTGAAAAGATATTCTATAAATTTAACACACAATAGAATTACCTATAATAATAATAATCAATGCATTAAAAAAATCAAATGTAGATACAACGTAGCTACTTAAAATTAAGTTTTATGAGTTTAAAAAATCGAATTACCTAATTTTTTTTTATTTAATTGAACAATAAAGCTTGTGTACTTTAAAATTTATTTTAATGTTGGTATTACTAGTAACCGTAACATATTAAATAGAATTGCGACCTTTTTACATAATTTGCACTGGCACAATTAAATTAACACCAAAAAAATTCATGAATTATCTTATATTGAACATTTCTTGTCTAATAGTCTGATGTGAAGCTAGTGGGTATCCAAAATATTATGTCTAAATATTGGAACGAAATTCTTAATTTTTTTTATCAGTTTATATTATGTAAAATTTTAAAAATAGTTTTTACTAAGTAATTAATCGAGTCACTAATAGAATTCGGATATAGAAGTCGCTATTCTAAAATACGTTTAATATGAATAAATATTAGCGGTTATTTAAATACCTGAGGCCGTAACCTTTAATACTCGGTCATACTGTAGGTACTTTCACGAAAAAAATCTTTAAAAAATCAACAAAAAATATTACACAAATTTTAACTTTATTTTTAAGTATTGCCAAATATTCATGTAGGACTGAGTACATACCTAAACTATACATAAATAAATTATATTAAGAAAAATCTCTACGAATGTACAAAATTAATACAAACCTTAGATTACTAATACAAATTACATCACAGTTCAATAAACAAGTTAATATTAAAGTCGCAAACGAAAAGAGCGCAAAGCACTAATATGTTCAAACGTAAAACAATAGGCTACTTGACTCATATTTCATTTCATACATTGAAGGGGTAGCGATATCATAAATTAAAAACTTAAGATTGATAAATAAAGTTAATTTAAAAATATGTATTTTTGTTTTTTAATTTCTATTGATGAAAACACCTCGAAGTAACTTCCGGCAAGGATGTGACGACACAAACACAATACCCATCTTATAAAGTTATTTATGTCAAACCGTCAAACGGAACGTAACGTCAAACGAAACGTAACGTCAAACGGAACGTAACACCGCCATTTTACTTCTACGGACTATAGCACAGATTACAAACAGTACTTGTATGACGTCACAGCACAGATAATCTATCAACCAACATGGAGAATAGTAGTTTCGGCGGTTTTAAAAAAGTTTATTTTTTTAATATTTTTTTTTGTAGATTTTAGGTTTAAAAATAATGTAATATATTTTTTTGTGTCTAATGAAACAATTATGAAGCGTTTAGGACATAAATAAAACAAGTACAAGGTCAAGTAGCTCATTTGGTTGAAAATATTAAACGGTATTTTCGTAATTTAGGAACACAATACTCAAAAAACCTTTAGAAGGTACACACTACTTAAATAAACTAATTTATTACAAATTAATACGTTTACAAATGTACAAAAATGGATACAATGTTCATATGATCCATAAAGTCGGATAGCCTAGTTCAAGTTTAGAAAATATTATAGTAAAAAAGCTACACGCATTATTAGCAAGTTAATAATTAGCAAGGCTTTAAAATACTGTGTAATCGCATGTTCTTATGAGCTAATAATATAGACAGTCGAAATATTATTGTAGAAAATATCACTTTATCTTGATGACAAAAATATACCTTATGTAATGCAGTCGCTGAGCTAAGGTAACACTGTCGTCAATTGCAATCGTCTGTCTGTCTATCGCATGGAAACGTATTGCCGTTTCACACACGTGAAGTTAGCAGCGAGTGCGCTTGCATCGAGCGAATACAATGACAGTTCTGTCAAAATTATTACCTTCGCCAAACGACTACCGGCTACCGCTACTATTATGCGCTAGATTACAATACGATTTAAAAAAGTTAATTTTTAATTTTCAATGAGAAATTCTTCCTCGACTATTGAGATTGAGGTCCGTTACGGGTAAGAGAGTAAGGCTTGCTGGGGCCACGCTATTTTAGCGTCTATCCTCTTGTACGCGAGAATGAAGTTTTGTCCAATCTTCTCTGACATCACCTCTTGCGGACAATCATTTTCGTTCAACATTGTTTCTGTAACAAAATAACATAATGTATAATAAAATAACATAAAAAAATGAGACTTCATTTTGTCAATCTAGGTACGTGCCAATCTAGGTACGTAAGGTACTAAGTACATTATTAGGAATACAAAAAAGAATATCAGTTATGAAACTGGACTGATAGATATATTAGCTATGACTCATAACAACTCGCCAGCTCGCTGACTGCTTGCCGGGAATCGAGGGTTACATAATATAATGTTAAATCCTGCTTATAATTACCTTGACCGTCATGCAGGGCAAATAGCGCGTAATCCTGCGGGTTGGTGATGGCGGCGGTGTGCGCAAGCGCGCGGCACAGGTCACGTGCGCGCGCGCCCGGCCGGCACGGCAGCGCGACGCGGCGGATCGACCCACGGCACTCGTCCGGCAACGCTACGCGCACGACAGTCGCGCACGCCGACCGGTCGGACTCGGATGAGCCACGGCGCCACTGGAATTGTTAAAATAGGTAAGTAAAGTGGTATTTACTGATTTAAATAGAATGCTTGTTTATTGTGATTTACTGATTAAATAGAATGCTGTTTATTCTAATAGATAATGATTCATATATCATGTTATAAATCGGACACTATGCGTTACAAACTTATTGTGACTTTATTACACCTATGCAATCAAATGTGGAAAATGTGGAAAAAACCTATGGAAAATGAAGTTACGTTAAGTTTTAGTATCTTGTTTTAGAAATACTGTAATAAATTAGCGCCTATCATAAAGGCAGTATTTAGACCTAACTTAACAATTATTAGCTCTAGGCTAAACCCTAGTTCCCACGAGCGTTTTAGTGGTCGCGACAGAAAAAATAGCCCTGTAAATAGAACTGTGCGATATTACAATAAATCTGAAAATCGAAGCGTTAAGTGGCTAATGTCAGATTTGATCGCTGTACACGATTTTCAGCTCTATTGTAATAACGCAAAGTTCTATTTACAGGGCTATTTTTTCTGTCGCAACCATTAAAAAACTCTCGTGGTTACGAGCGTTTACGCGGCTAACAACTGGCGTGTTGCAAATAATACATACATACATACATACAATCACGCCTCTTTCCCGTAGGGGTAGGCAGAGACCACTTCTTTCCACTTGCTACGATCCTTACATACTTGTTTCGCTTCGTACACTTTCATTATTCTCTACATACATGCTCTTCGGTTTAGGGTACTCTTGACCTGGCCTTTTTTCAAGACATCCCCGATTTGGTCTCGAAACGTCCGCCTAGGTCTAACCCCTTCCAACACTTCCATTCACACTCGCCTTATACACTTTTTTCGTCAATCGTTCTTCATTCATTCTCTCGACATGGGCCAAACCATCTCAGCATACCTTTCTCAATTTTTTCAATACATCTTCTTTCAGACCACAAAGTTTCCTTTTCTCACTATTTCTTATCCTGTCACTCGGTTTAACTCCTATCATAGTTCTTAACGCTCTCATCTCAACTGCATTTATTCTGCTTTCATGTTTCTTCTGCCATACCCAACTTTCACTTCCGTACATGAGTGTCGGAACCAACACCCCCTCATGCACAGCCAAACGAGCCTTGTTAGACACCTTCCGACTGTTCATAAAGGAGTGCAAAGCTCCATTCACCCTGTTTCCTGCATTCACTCTGCTTTCAATATCACTCTCACACTTTCCATCTCTTGTAAACTTTGATACACAAACTCAATCACCTGTTCAATTTGTTCATCTCCAATCACGATATTGTAGTCTGTCACTGCCTCATCTCTTTCAAACACCATCACTTTCGGCTTCTTTACATTCATCTTCATTCCCTTTCTAACAAAAGCTCCACTTATAGCAGTTACCATCTCCTGCAACTTCTCGGCCGAAGACGCAAGTAATACTTGGTCATCCGCATAGAGAAAACATTTGACGAGTAGCTCATTCATTCTCAACCCACTTTCATTCTCTTTTAAATCTGTCAAGCAATTGTTCATGAACAGATTAAACAGCCACGGTGACGCTACACATCCCTGTCTAACACCTTTTTCGATATAAAACCATTCGGAGTATGCCCCATTTATCCTTACACAAGCACTAGAATCATTAGTTGCAAATAATAAATGTTAAATAAACATACCGGTGTTGCACTGTCAGGTCCCGCGTCGGGCGCCAATCGCTTCAGCACCGCGACGGCGGAGAACAGCGCGGTGAGGTAATACCCGCCTTCGCCGGACAGCAGCGCAGCCGGCAGCAGCCCCGCCATGAGTTCCGCCTCCAGCTCGGCGCAGACCAGCCGACAGCGAGCCACCGTCCACGCCAGCACTGGTAAAAGGTCGTCTGCACCGAGAGTCCGCTCGCCGCGAATCTGGTAACACAGACTCTAAATTTTCCGCAATTTTAGCGCCTTGTACCTAAAAATTGGCCCACGGCACAAACTAGTGGGTATACGTTAATCGTATATGTTGTAGGGTAATTGATTAGGATATTTGCGTGCGAAAATACTAGAATTATTGCAAATATTTGATTCTTCAATAAAATTTCGCCATTTTCCCTAACAATTTTCAGGATCTTCGCAAAAAACCCGACTGTACTAGGATAATAGCGATAAATCTCTGACGCTTCATATGTCGTGCGCGCTAATTGGCTGTCTAAAGTCTATATAACTATACCTTGCTGATTTTTGACCAATCTGAATAAAAATACACTCAACGCACTCTTTTTGCAATAACCAATCAGTACTCAAGTTTGCATATTCCTCCTAGTACAGTCCGGTTTTTTGCGAAGATGCTGAAAATTGTTAGGAAATATTTCTTGTACAGTCGGGTTTGTTTGCGAAGATGCTGAAAATTGTTAGGAAATATTCCTTGTACAGTCGGGTTTGTTTGCGAAGATGCTGAAAATTGTTAGGAAATATTTCTTGCACAGTCGGGTTTGTTTGCGAAGATGCTGAAAATTGTTAGGAAATATTCCTTGTACAGTCGGGTTTGTTTGCGAAGATGCTGAAAATTGTTAGGAAAAATTGTTAGGTAGATGGCGAAATGTTATCTCACGAAATTTTATCTCGGAATCAAATAATCCGGCTCTTTGCAAATAATCCAAAGATGAAGCAAAGATTCTAATTTTCCAATTATCCTACGACATATTATACAATACTACAATATGATATACATTTTATTCTGGCGGGCCTGGGATCTCAGTCCATAAGTACTTACAGCATTAAACATAATTGATATAGCAGCGAGGAGGTTCTCAAGTTTGTCCAACGGAGAATCGGCGACTTGCATTTTGAGGAAGTGTTTTGAGATCATCGTTAGCACCGCCGGTGATGGTACTTTTGTAGACTCCTGCGAACAAAACAATAAAAAATGTTAATGCATATTTTTTCATTTCAGAATTATAATGATGAGGTTTTCAGTGTTTTCATCATTTAGAACTATCTTGAAAGCCCTGTAAGGGTTAACTAGGCAGGATAGTGATTTAGCCTTCAGATGTCACCAACCTTGATGCCGAACTGCAGCGGCGTGGCGTGGTGCGCGCGCTCAATGGCGGCGTGCAGGCGGCGCAGGTCGGGCGCATGCCAGGCCGCGAGCTGCGCGTACAGACGCGCGCGCAGCGGCCGCACCACCAGCCGGTGCATCACGCCCTCCAGTATCGCGTCCAGATTCAGGAACTCCGTTGGTTTTAACTGGAATTATGACGTTAACATCCGTTTAATGGAGATCCGGGGCTTGAAGACAAATCATTTGAGCCATTTATTTGTATGGCCGACATTAAACCGTTTCTGAGACTTTCGCCATTTTGTATTTTTTTCAAAAAACGGTGACTTGCAGAGTGCATATAAAATGGCCATCGTTCTCAGAAACGGTCCAATTTCGGCCATACTTATGAGGGTTTCAAATGATTTGCCTTTGAACCCTGGAAATATCATTTAACGTATTGACTATAATTCTACCCTGTTATAATAATTACTAGGCCCACATGTGCAGATCTGGGTTAAAAAGTTAACCCTGGGTTAAATGTCATGTTATCTCTCGTTCTTCGTATTTATGAAATACCTCAGCGGCACGGAATCTTGGCTAAACTCATAATTTGCGATAACACTTTTTTAAGGGGTTCTAACTTGGATCTTATCGTGTAGGTGGGTAGAAAAAATGGTCACGTTAATCTCAAGAGGGTAATTCACTAATTTGAAGTGAATATTGGTCTGTGTTTTAAAGTTTAGTTAAATCGTGTCATTTATCCGGCGAAGTCGCAGTTTTGAATTGTGCTCTGAACATTTTGAATTTTAATTTGAGAAAGATTTTTGTTGTTATTGTGGTTAATAAACACCTAAGAACCCCTTAGGATTCATAAAGATGCCTTTATCACCAAGTCAGATAGCGCAGGCAGTAGCTTTAGTGGAACAGGGGAGATGACTCATCGTGAAGTGGCTACTGTCCTAAACGTGCCGCGTTCCTCGATGCAATATGCACTAAAACGATATCAAGAGACTGGCCGCTACACCCGAAGACCAGGTAGTGGTGGTGTACGATGCACATCAGCTCGTGACGACCGCTTTATTGTGTTAGAGATTTTAAGAAATCGCTTCCCGACCGCAGTCGAGAAGTCGTAGTCGCCGTCTTCGGCTTCAAATCTCCAGAGGTGTGAATATTAGCGAGCGTAAGGTGAGAAGACATATGGAGGAAGTTAATTTGAGGGCAAGAAGACCAGCCCGTGGTCCACAGCTTCTCCCTCAGCACAGAGTAGCTCGACTTCACTTTTCCCGCGAACACGCTAACTGGACTCATGAGCAATGGTCAAGGGTTTTGTTTACTGACGAGTGCAGGATCGCTTTAAATGCACCTGATGGTCGACAACGTGTCTGGAGAAGGAAAGGCGAACGTTATTTGGCGACAACCACTCCGACGGTCAGTTTTGGCGGAGGCTCTATAATGGTATGAGGTGGCGTGAGTTCTGATGCTCCTACGGAATTGGTCATCGTCAATAACGCCTTAAATGCGACCGGTACGTCGAGGAAATTCTCGAAGAACATGTTGTGCCCTTTGGAGGATTCATTGGTTATGAACAATTCATTTTAATGCATGATAATGCCCGTCCACATGTCGCTCGCATAGTAAATGAGTACCTTCAAGAGGCTGGTATTCAAAAATTGCAGTGACCAGCTCGCAGCCCGGACTTAAATCCGACAGAACACATATGGGATAAGCTGAAACGAGCAATAAAATCATCATCGAACCCACCACAAACCATTAACCACCTTCGAGATGCTGCAGTGAGAGCGTGGCGCGACTTATCACAAGTCGATATCAAGAACGTCATCCAAAGCATGTCAGACCGAATGAAGGCGGTTATAAGGGCTAGAGGAGATAACACGCGCTATTAAAAAGAACAGAAGCGACAAAAAATCGGACAATTTTAAATTCGTAGTGCTTTAAACTTAAGTGTTAAGTTTTGTGTAAATGTGTTTTTTTGCATAAACTTCATTATCAATTTATAAAAACTGTGAGAAAAAGTGACGTTAACTGGATAGACTCAGATCTTAATTAACCAAAATTTGTAGAGCTAAGTGCAAAAAAAAGACAGTTATCACACCTTTTGTACTTGGCCAAGTTTCCGTGCCAGTGAGTTATTTAAAGTCAAGGGTCAACTCTAACCCAGATCCGCGTAAGTGGGCCTTAGTGTATTAATCTGTAAGAGTTGTCTGAGCTCTCCCAGTATTAATTATTATTCATGATAATTGTTGAAAATACCTTGAGCCTTTCCTTTTCAACTTCCTTCTCGAACTCCCTTTCACCATGCTTCACGAGATAGTTCTTCATCCCAGACATAAACTGTCTCATATTTCTCATCGTCACCTGTAACCATAATAAACTTCCAATGATGTTAAGAAAACTCGTCCTAGATGACAAAAGGAAACACATAATTAAATTAGGTCATGTCAATTGTATCGTTTGTGTCATGACTTACGCATACATGATATATATAGTTTTGTACTTTGGGATCATCTATAGAAGCCTTCTATTATTCCGTTAGGCCTAACATACAGGGAGGCCGATCGAATTAGTTACAACTGATGGTATTTTGGCTTGAGCACATAGACAGAAATATCGCTTCAGTTCGTTCTGGTTTGCCGCGAGTACAGTCCATCCGGCTGACTGATGCGATCTTGCCTCAAGGCCAAAATTGCACACAGACAATGCGATATACGATATATGCTATATGAAGCTTTGACTATATATGATCCGGAATTCGGAAGATCGGGGAAAATTCAGAGCACCGAAAATTAGAACTCTGGGTTGAGTTGAGTTATTATATACATATTGAGTTGAAAATCGAACGCACGAGCGCCGAGTCAATGTCAATGTCAAATTTGACAACTCGACACTCGAGTGTTCGATTAGGTCTATTGTATTAGTTCAGACTTCTATTTTCAATGCTCTGAATTTTCTCCCGACAATATGAGTTGAAAATCGAACACACGAGTGTCGAGTCAATCTCAATGTCAAATTTGACAACTCTACACTCGAGTATTTGATTAGGTCTATTGTATTAGTTCAGAGTTTATTTTCAATGGTCTGATTTTTTTCCGGACAGTATATTCCCAGCCTTTTTAACCTTATGTTGTCAGTATGATCATCACCTACCTGTGGACAAGTCTCCTTGGAATCCAGTGTGCAGGCGATGAAGTTGTCGACATTCTGCGCGAAGGTGGTGCTCTTGTCTTGCGCCAGATGTAAAGCATACGCTCGCAGCGCTGCGCCCGTGCCGCGCGCGAATTTACCGCCGCGAAGCGCCCGCACTCTGCCTGCCGCTGAAATGAAGATTATTTAATATATTAATTTTGAATATTATAGAGAAAAATATGAGGCTTAGCATCAGCTCACACCGCAAAGACACGATATGCGACTAGGCGCTGCATTTTTAAGCTCGACTCAAAATTGAACTTTATTCACTACACAAAAACATACACGTTAAATTGCAAAATTTCGATTATCCGCCTAGCGCGACGCCAGTCTTGCAATAAAACGTGTAGCTCTTAAATGTTACACTGAATAAAGTTCAATTTTGAATCACTATTTTAAAATTGTAGCGTCTCGTCCGTATGAGCTGACCCTGGGATAAAAGATATATACTTAAGTATAGCACTATGACATTATTTTTATCTATTATATGACTAAAGAAATAATGTTAAACATGCAACATTAGCAAATAAACTTTTGAATTCTGAATGTGCTTCGTTTTTTTTTTCTTTTAGATTTTAGAATATGACGATAATTAATAATCAAAATAAACTAGAAATGCACACGTTATAAATAGCCTTGGAGTTTACATAATTATTACTTTGTTTTATTTATCTTATTTTACTATTCTTTTGTTGTGTTTTTTTATTGTAATGTATATAATAACTTGTAGTGTATGTGCTAATTTGTCAAATAAACGTTTTTTTTGAAGACAAAGCTTACGCTTCTGAATTGCTTAGTAGGTAACAAACATTACGTAAGGACTCGTTACTAAATTATTACTAAGAATAGATTTGATTACAATTGATTAAATGAAGAAATGATTAAAAAAATATATTTTCATCAAATTTGACTTGTATCCAACTAACAACAAAGTTGTAAGTTTTCGGATAAGAAAAAAAAGGCCAAATTGAAATTTGATTCCCTACCAACTGTTACCTTTCTACCTGATCTTAAATTTACTACAAAAGATCCTAATGATCGATGGACCAGAAACGAACAATAATAGATGTATTTTGATTGTATAAAATTTTGAAATGTTTTGTGCTTCATAGCTAATTTTGCAGTCTGCCTTTTGCTATTTTGGTCACAATAACTGCGCTTTGAAAACAAGTACTTACTCAACAAAAAGCTTTTGATATGGACTGTTGTTATTGTGTTTACAAACTAAGAAGACATTATAGTTATTAATATAAGTAAATAACCATTTCGGTTGTTTTTAATTAATCTAAAAATATTTTGCTAATTACAAATACCTATGTACGAAGAAATCCGTTTTCTTGTGTATTCTTCTTCGTTCAAAGACTTTTTTGTGAATACGTATTTTAACTGTTTACACACACGCACAACCAAATTTTTTGCACATTTTAATAAACGTCGAAATATATTACAACTAGTTTTTCTATTTAAGTATTTTAGCTCATCACAATGACACGATGGAGACTGGGCTACGATATTAGCTACCCTAATTCTACTGGTTTTGGCTAATTTTTGGCACATACTACTGATATCACTGGGTCTCCTTAAGCGCTCCTGAAACTTAGCTTCCATCAGCTTATCTCTACTCACTAGAACCCATTCACTTTCATGCACATGAGCGTCGTGGGGATCACTGTGGAAATTCCTAACAGTCGTCAAAGCGAAAACTTCGTTACTTTCAAAATCTATGATTCGCGTGAATTTCTCCGAATTTCCGAGTCTCGGCTTCGGACGAGGCACTTCGACTTCTCGGGAGCTTCTGCGGAATAATCTTTTGAACCACATCATGACCGATCACCAGGCGGTTGCGACCCGCTTCTACGAACGATTTGAAACGAGAGTTTCGCATTCAACGTACGTGCTGGACAAACGTCGTCGAACAACTGGCCAAGGGAATTCACAGCACGCGCAAACCTTTAACCCTCACCAGTAATGAATTATTTACAAAACTAATAAGTTAGGCGATAAGACATCTATCTGCGTTGCGGCCTTATTGTTTGGTTTATAATTAAATTTAATGATAGTTAATGAAACGTTTACAAACAGGTTATGTTACAATGTATTTTAAATACTGGATCGCACTGGACCACCGGACCACGAGTGTAGCAGGCGGGTGAAAGTTAATGACAGTCCAATGAGTAATTGTTGTGTATTACGACTTATCTATGTTCTTGTAGTGTCACGCTACTATAATAGTCGACATTTTGTTTATATGTTGTTTAATATCTATAATATGTGTCGATATATTGTTGCAAAATCTTACATTATTTAATAATATTCTGTGTTCAGATAAGCGATTTCTAGCGACCTCTTGTGTCTTTTAACGATATCGTTTTTTTGTAAACTAAAGCTAAGTGATTTTTCAAAAATAAATTATATTTTTCACGTAAGCTTTTTCTTATGATCACACCCTAATAATAGGTCTTTACCTATGAAATAGCCGTTCTGCAGTACTGGCCATTTCAAATAAAAATAATTTTGTTTGGCTAAGAATTCTAATTTCAAATTAATTTTATTTTAAAAACATGAAATTCTTTTTCCAAAAGTAGTCATTTGTTTATTGATTAGTGTTACATTTTCATCGCATTTCAATCTTTTTCGTCATCATGGTTACGTTAAAAATTCGAGTAATTATGGAATATGAGTACCGTCGTGGCAGCAACGCGGCACTAGCGGCACGCAACATCAACGACGTTTACGGAGCTTACATTACCAACCAACGCACCACCTGTTATTGGTTTGCTCGCTTCCGTTCTGGAAATTTCGACCTGAAAAATGAATCTCGCGGTCGTCCGAAGACTTTGGTCGACAATGACGAATTAAAGGCGATTGTGGAAGCTGATGATACACAATCTACGGCTGAATTAGCAGCAGCTTTCGACGTTAGCGTCAAAACAATATTGGTCCATTTGCGTCAAATTGGCAAGGTAAAAAAGCTTGAAAAATGGGTGCCCCGCTAACTCAATGATCGCCAGCGCGAAGTACGCGTCGAGACGTGCCTTGCACTGCTCAACAGACACACAAATGAAGGAATTCTGAACCGCATTGTTACCTGCAATGAAAAATGGATTCTGTTTGATAACCGCAAGCGCTCAGCAAGTTGGTTGGATCCTGGTTCAGCACCTAAACAATGCCCTAAACGAAAACTTATCCCTAGAAAAGTGATGGTCACTGTTTGGTGGTCTAGCGCCGTTGTGATTCAGCTTCTTACCAAACGGGGTGAGCATTACTGCAGATGTGTACTGTGAAGAACTGAACACAATGATGGAGAAGCTGGCACATCTCCAACCAGCATTGGTCAATTGCTCGTCTCCGCTGCTCCTGCATGACAACGCGCGACCTCATACTGCACAGCAGACGGTCTCCAAGTTGCAAGAACTTCACCAGACCTTGCGCCTACAGACTACAAATTTTTCCAGAATTTGGATAACTTCTTGGCGGGAAAAAATTCAATACCCGAGAGGCAGTGCAAAATGCCTTTGAAGAATTTGTTGCCTCCCGACCAGCTGATTTCTTTAAGAAGGGCATCAATAAACTGAAACTGCGTTGGCAAAGATGCATTGATTGCATGGGTGATTACTTCGATTAATACAAATAAAAAATACTTACATGAAAAAAATTCGTTTAAATTTTTTCATACAAAACGGCAATTTCATAGGTAAAGAGACCTAATACGTATATAGTTATTTTAGTAATTTATTAATTGTCATGTTTATCTTTAATAATACGTCCTAAATTATTGAGGAATGTTAGAAAATGGATCGCTACTATTTGTAGTCTGGGTAAACATTGTTATTTAAATATCTATTCATTGTTAGTTATAAATAGACGCAACTTAAAATAGTCGAGTAGAACGTAGAATCGTTGACAGCTTTAAAGTGTTCCAGATTGCTTTAATTGTATGCAAATGCTGTACATTTATTTAGCAGCATTTATATTACTGCTTCTAAAATATTAAAAGGTTAACATTTACAAGGAGGCATAAGCTGTTTTAATCAATATTGGATAACTAGATAACTAATGATAAACATAATTGAAAAAAAATACGAAATACTTTTAGCGATAGCGTAAATCCCGAAGGTGGAGAAAAAAATTTAATAGAACATGAAAATAAAAGAGAACAAAGTTTTTATATGATGGTAGCTTACCTAGTAGGGGATCCAGTCTATCTCGAAAACTCTTGCTTCTTGCAGCGGCCGCTATTCCTCTTCTGGGTAAGGGAGAGTCCCACTCATTTGGCTCCTCCTATTGGAGTAAATAAAAATAAATCTATTCTATTTCTGGATAGGTATCGTAGATTTGGAAATAAACCCAAATTTTATGTTCTTAGAAAATAAATATTATTTAAAACAAGGCCTGCTAAGTGCTTGCATATATATATATATATATATATATATATATATATATATATATATATATATATATATATATATATATATATATATATATATATATATATATATATATATATATATATATATATATATATATATATATATATATATATATATATATATATATATATTTTTTTTTTTTTAATAATTATTTCAGCGTAATAGCTGTTACGAATAAACATTTACCGCTTCGTAGCACGGCGGTCCTGAAGGGGGTATCAGCTCGTCCCACTGCGAACTGTCCCACGGCTCGGAGAATACGGTGCCATCGTCGCTCGCCTAGTACGAAAATTGAGTATGTATTAGTTGTAGTTAGATATACCTGATTGGATCCATTAATTAACATTGCTTGAGTACATAAGGGAACGTTAAAGTATTACGTAACGCATTTTTTGAAGTTTTTGACAGGGGAGAGGGCTCCCCCGTGTAACGTGCCCCTTTAAAACATTACGTAACACCAAAGTGACAATTTTTTACCTAAAAGTTATTAAGATGTTGCGAAAAGCACCGGAAAGTCGCTTAAATACCTCTGTTAATATTTATAGCCGAGTTATTATTAATAAACCGACGACGCCCCCTTTTACCTGTACTTTTTTGTTACGTAATGCGTTGTTTGAACCCCCCTCGTAACGCATCGTGACGTTTTACAAGTTCCCTCCTCCCCCCCAAATTGCGTTACGTAATACTTGACCGCTCCCAAAACAACTATAAAAAAGAGATTTCATTTCATATTGACTTTTCATGTTTGAAGGAAAATTGTATACCTGCTCTGACAGAGGTCTCAAGTCGTGAACATTGTCGTAACACGAAGCTCGAGGCGGTGAGCGTACTTCCTCCGGCAATACTGTCGGCTCTGGGTTTAATCGGAGATCGGGAAATCTGGAAAAATTGACTTATAAAATTAGGACTTAAAATTAGAATAATTCTTACTAAGTAAGTAGGTATAACAAGTACTTGATAATTATATGTTTTATATTCTTAGATGATTGACCAGAATATGGAATTTTTTGGAAAATTGAAGATGAAATTTAGTAGTGATGAACAGAAATGTAGCGTGAACAGAATTAAATTATGATAAATTTAAGACGCTTTTAATAAAAATAACAAATTTATAATATTAGATAAAGCACATACCGTTGTGCGACCACCTGGTGTACAGTTAGATGCTGGGCATCATCACCACTCAGCCGACACTCCTGCTCCGCCAGCGAGGGAAACGTTCCGTTTTCACTGCCGATGCACTCATCGTTCTTGTCTGGAAGTAGGGGTGTTAAATAATAGTGCTGATTTCGTACAAGATAAGGTGGATAAGAAATATCGCAACTAATTTGAAACTGTCATTAAAGATACTAAGAGTAATATTATATTATACAATCCTTGAATTTGTAACGATATATGACTTTTAGGACAAATGATGCAACGTCCATGACATTTTTTTATTTTAAGTGCTAAGTGAACAAAAAATAGTTACTTACTTATGAATTGCCAGCTAGAGTCGACTGCCCATGGCTGATCTTTTCCCGAGGGAGGTTTGTTGGCAACACGGGGAGGTTCGACTGGTTTCATTTTAGGTTTATTCCGCAGAGCCACAAGATTGTCCACTGACGTAGAAGTGTTTGGTGAAGACGCTGCAAAAAGTTTATACATTGATTAACGTTTTTTGTTAGATTTGGCACAAAAAATTATATGAAAATGAAAAATGTTTTTTTTTTAAATAAAAAACTTAACAAGCTTTTTTCGGAAAGTCAACAGAAAAAGCTACTATTATATCTATCAATATGATATTTTTATCAAATTAGAAGAAAACATGGTTAGATAAGTTCCCTATTCGAGCTGTTTTTGGCAAGTAGGCAGTATTAATATTATGATGATCGATATATAAATAAATAAAAAGTAAAAATACATACGTGAAAGTTCCTCAATGCTGTGCATATCCCTCAAGGGATAATATGGATGGGTCTGTGTAGGCGGCTCAGAATAGCGTTGCGACAGACTCATCCCTACTCTCAAAAGTTTTCTGCGCTGTACTGGTAGCATAGCAGCCTGAAAAAAGGGAGCCCTTAAATTTTACCTATGATTTATCCAAAGTAAATTAGATTAAATTACGATGATGAATCATGACTATGACAGGTCTCAGTTCATCTTGAATAGATTTATAACTAAAAACAGGCTATCTTGCCTTACCTCTTTCAAAGTATCTACAGGATCAGCATAAAATGGGCTTCCAGCATTGTCTTTTTCCGATTCTTCAGAGTTTTCTCTCAAACAATCTTCCATTTTTACAGTTTCCATACTTTCTGTGTTATGTTTTTCTCTGTTCTTTAAGGATGCTTCTATTTCTTCTGTCAATTTCTTATTAATGTTTAATGCTATATTAAGTTTATCTGGTCTCACAGGAACTACGTCTCCTCTACTATTTGTTGTTGCTATTATTTCGTTGGAACCATATTTTAAACTCTTCTTGATCGAGTTATCCGAGTGAGATTTATTATCATTCAAACATTCAGTCGAATTTAGTGACAAATTTTCCTTTTCTAGAATAGATTGGTTACTTTTAGCTGCACTTAATTTCGCTGGAATAAAGTGTAAAATCACATTTACTTAGCTCTAAACTTATTAAAATGTTCAATTTTTATTAAAATTATAATTAATATGCAACAAAATGTTTGGAATAATTAGTCATATTATACTTACGTAATGTATCTGGCAGTAGATCTGGTCTCTTGCTTTTCATTAGACCATTACTAATATTAGCTTCACTAATATTAGCTTCATTAGGTTTAAAAGTTGAGCAATTATTACCCTCTGGTCCCCAAATGTCTTCGTAATCGCTGACCTTATCCATTAATGAACTACGATAATAAACTCCCGGAGATTCTAAAATATCTGACTCCTGAAATGTTTATTTTAAATAATTGAATAAGATACCTACTCCAAAATTTATAAAAAAATACTATGATGTTTAATATATCTAAATCAGCGTTTAGTGCTATTAGTGAAACAAAAAACATGCTAAATATTAAAACATACTATTATTCTTTGGCCTACAAGGCTCATAGTACAGCGAGTCTACGGAAATAAAGCGGAACCTACCTGATAATGTCTGGATTCCTTTCTCAGGGAGTGCTTGCTTCTTCGTGATCTACCTGAAGGCGTTGTGCTGGATGTATTGGTATTAGGAGTAAGCACTTTATCTTTGACGGAAACAGGTGATAGTATAGATTGATTTGAATTTGGAGAAAATAACTTTTTGTTCGATTCTGGAGACGTTCTGGATATAGGTGAAAAAACTTCACTCTTATTTGTCTGACTTATTGGTGAAAATACACCGCTTTTAGAAGAAATAGTATCGTTGGAAACAGGAGAGTTAATTTGACTAGTAGGCGAAAATATGCCACTGGTAACAGAGTTGGTTCCGTTTGGTGATACAAGTTGGTTGGGAGTGAAGCTACTGTTGGATTTAGATAAAGTGTTAACTACGGGATCTATGGATTCAGTATTTGTTTGAGAAGGTAAATCATTTGGTGATCCAAGGTCTGTGTTCGTTTGCTCCGTAATCTGCCTTTTAAAACTGCCATGTAAGCTAGCTGTCATTGCACTGACACATTCTCCCTCGGGCGACATACGATGCATCATATGCTACACAGGAATAGGAACAAATTAGTGTATAATATTAGAAACAAATATATCAAAGCACACGGCTAATTGAATATAATATTCATTTACATAATATAAACACGTTCATGCACAGTAAATGCCATGCAACGCAACAATGATTCTTATCTCACCTGTAGTTCCCCGTCAGACTCCGAAAGCTTTTTGGCTACATCAATTAAATTAAATCCAGCTTCGTTATTGTTATTAATGGTGTTAGATGCAAGCGTTAATTGCAGTCTGTCGCTTTGAATACTTTCGTTTATTTGATGGTTATGAATTTGAGTATTATTTACGCTGAATGTGACTGTCGTAGTCACGGTTATGTTTCCGTTTGATTTGTTAATGGGACTAAAACTAACGGCTTCGGTATTGGGGGATAGAGACATTTTTGGAAATGGAGGTTTAGCCCATCGGGGAGGAGGCGGAGGTGGGGTGGTTTTACAATTAGAATGAATCGAATGAGTCGGGGAATGTGGTGTTTTAGTCGTTGGGAATGTATGAGGATGTGTTATATGCGCCTGAAAACAGGTGTCAAATTAGCAAATAGTATTTTTAAGATAATATTTACATTGATTAAATAAATTTTTAAAAACGTACCGTGCTCGACATAAGGTTTAGCGTATTGGGTGGGGTTGGTCGTGGGGCTCTGACGAACGTTCCGCTAGGTTTAGCGGGAGGCGATGGCGGTGTCTTTCCCTTGAATGTGCTCAAGTTCTGATTTTGACTCGGTGGGGAACCTGAGGAATCCACTGGTGACATTTTTAGTACTACGTTTTGATCCTTTTCAGGACTTAAGATGTGCTCCCGAGAATTCGTTGATATGCCTAAAAATTACCATTATATTAGTAAATAAATTAAAATGTCCGTAGGTATTATAGTTTCAATTGTTATGTAAATATTTTCAACCTACCACATATATTGAAGCTGCTAAGACTAGAACCAGTATCTGATGGAGTGACTGCCATAGGAACTACTCCATTTGCTAATTGACACGGTGAAATAATATTTAGATTGTTTTTCGGATTGGCCATTGGGTATCCCCAAAACTCTTGTCCCAATAACGCAAGAGAACTGAGTTGTTGCCGGCTTTTAGCTTCTCGCAACGGTCTTGGTAACTGGAGTTGAACTGGTAACTCGTCACTGAAAAAAAGTCGAGTTTCTTAACATCAGAAAGAAATAATTACTGTCGGTCCTCTCATTGCAAAAATTTTTTGATACAAAAATTAAACTTTGATTCAGATAAACAATAATGACTACTTACCAACATTGCGAGTAATGAGCTATAAGCTCAGGGATATTATCGAAGCGGTTGTGAGAGGTCTCCAGCCCAATGCGACCGTCCGATGCTTGGATGAGATAGTGCTCGATGTACGGACCCTTGTCGGCCGGGAGCCGGACGCTGATGGCCATCGTCTCCGGCTGACTAGATTGTCGGACTACGAAGTTCTGGAATGTAAAGGGTAAAGTATTAACACAATAACAAAAGTCATATCTGGTTGAGTAGTTAAAAAATAAACTAAATAACTGAAGGTAATATTTAGAGATAGTTAATTATTATGTAATATATAAATTACATAATTGATTTATGTTTAGAAACTTTGATAGGAGGCAAATGTTTATGTAAAAATTATATTCAGATTTCTGATCTTAGGCCCTCTTTTTATAACTATTTACAATACGTACACCCTCTTCTTTCCCTTGTAACAGGTGGAATGCACCAGCTCGTTGTATTCCCGGTAGGAACCAAACGGGATGCGTTCTTATCAGTCTTTCTAATAAGCCAATGTCACATGGCTGTTGTTCCTCAGAATCGGACCCCGAAGTTTCCACTGAGGAACAGTCTCCTTTTGCTCCCTCGCCATCTGACGACAAACTCTCTCGACTCTAAAAATAAAAAAAAACTTTAATCAACAAACGAAAAATAATTCGACCAAATACAAACGCTGTGTATCTCTGTGGTTTTATTTAACACACAAGGGTGGAAATCAAATTTGAAAAGAGAATTAAATTATTCCATGAATACGATATTATGCCACAAATTAAATGTAAATATAATTAGGGTAAAAATGGCAGTTTAAGAATCTTCCAACCATAATATTTGCGGAGCTTCTTACGAACGAGTTTATAGAATAAAGAAAGATAGTAACGGCTAAATAGATGTTTGGAAAAGTGCCAGCGAGCCAACTAGATGCCATCGTAAGTTGGGATTGGGTAGTTTGTTGAATCTAGATTTTAGGTTGATTAAATCCATGGCCTTAAATCCGGTTTGCGTAGTCAGGTAATAAACAGGTAACAGCCAACTAAAGTTATTAACATGTTTACTTGGGCAATAAGTATAACAATTAACAATATTATATATATGAAAATATGTCTACTCTCTGAGTCACGTGAGTAAGATTGAGTCTTGATAAAAAAATGTTAATTATATTAAAAATTTCATATTCTAAATTAATTCTCCCTTTAGTGTCTACTTGTAGGTAGACTTCTTTTAAGTTAAGAATGAGAAAATGGATTATTCTGTCCAATTGCAGACAAAACGCAATGATAGAAATTTGAACTTAACAGAAAAGCAATATATCGCAAGAGCTGTAATTCATGGAGAGATATTTGAAGACGAATTTTCAAAGCGTTCACCCCAAAGGCTTTGTTCAGAGACTTGGAAATATTATTGCCCGATTCTCTCAAAGGTTCGACTGATAGCTTCCACAAAAATAAATGTAAATTGTATATATTATACTCTCGTTATTTTTACAATTTTGTTGACTCCTTTTACCGGCCCTTCAATAAAAAGGTGGAATAATCACTTTAGTAAGTAATACAGTTGATGTTTTATTTTTTAATTTCGGTGATTTGATTCAGAAGCGAAAGAGAGGAGGGTATGTAATTGATGCCCTATTATTGAGTTAAGAATTGAGTCTCTGTTCAGCGGCAATTACTATTCTTTAAGACTTCAAATATATAATTAAATATAAGCACTGTTTCAATATGTTTTTTAAGTATTTTCTGTAGGGCAATGTTGAAGAAAATTCCTTACACTAATTTATTTTTAAAATACTTAAAACTCTTGGCAATGCTTAACATTTTTTTAACGCTGTCCCATTTATGAATGTGTTAAAATAAGTTTCACGAAACTCGGTCAGCAATTTATCATGTTTTATATTTAAAACTTTGTTTTAGAATTTCATCCCTTTGTCGAGATTTCCTTCGAATCTTTATATTTTAAATTGTGGAAGTGGCTATTTTAATCCCACAATACAATACAACGTATCTATAGTATACTATAGTACAATCTGATAGTATTTTAGTTTGTGGTCCCCACTTTTGTAAGCAGTGGGTAAAAAACGCCCAATCGCCCACTTTATCAGTGACAATGCAACTGATGATTATAATGAAAAAGCTAAGAAGTATATTAAAATTGATGTTTTCACATAAGGAGCTTATGAATTTATAGGAAAATACAACAGGATAGACCTCTCTCATAAAAAGCTCCTCTGATAGAGGTGGATTACAGGTAAAAAGGAAAACTTTTTTAATATTAAGGTAAAGTTAGAACAAGAGGCTTTTCCACGTAATACCTGCAAATAAATATTGCGGTATTCAACCGAGTCATGGCTAATTAAAACACATGCACATAATATGCTAATGATCCCGAAACATTTGTACACTTTATGCAAATTGGTCTATTTATTTCGGCTCTATCGTCCTACTACTATATTATACTTAATCTTGTTCTGGTAATATTATATTATAAAGCATTATATTACTTTTCTTCTACCAAATTAACTGAGATAAGTTATAGATTTTTACATAAATGTTGAGTTAGCTTATAATATTTCAACTCGACTACGAATTCATAATATTTTCATTCAGTCCTTTCAGAGCGACATGGCTGCTGCAGTATTGAGGTCAACGAACAGTAAAGCATACTTCTTTTCTCGTTTTGTATAATCCTCCGGTTAAGTTTTCAGCTTTTATTCACTCTATTCACTGGCACCGGAGTTCATGACTTGAAATGGACGGATTTGTTTAAAACAACCTCGTTCCACAAGTTGAAATTGGAATTATTTATCTGAGATGAAAAGTTTAATAATAAAAACCAACTAGGTATTATCACAGAAATTTTCTACTTTAGTTGGTAGCATAAAACCAACGTCAAACCCGTTTTTATTGGTCCAAACATAAAAAATCAGTTTATGATATCAAGATTTATAATTTAATAATACATATACATTTTATAGATACATTTTTAATTTAATAAAAGTAAATAAAAGTGTAGGTAAGTTAATTACGAAAATTGGGGTTCTGGTATGCAGTATTCGTAACCATACATAAGGCTTTGTGAATTTTTTAATAAACTAAGGCATTAAATTCTCGAATCGGATAAAGGATTTGGTCTAAAATCAACGTAGATTGATAAGTTAGATAGCTTTATGTTTAGTATTGATTAAAGAAATAGAAAACGTTTTAAAGAATTGACGAAAAATATTTGGGCACAGGGCAACTATTAAATCGATGCCAACAAAGCGGAACGGCCCAGTATATACTTCTAAATTTTCACGTAAAACCCAGACCAAACAAAGCACTGGCCGCACGTGGAATACATAAAAAATGGAATCAACAGCCGCCGTTATTGGTCCATAAATTAATGGTCTGCGGCAAACAAACGATCCACACTGGCAACATTTGCACGCACGTGCATGCCCATGTGCATACAACGTTAATTGAAATACAATAAATCTTCAGTATTTAACTGCTTTACTTAAAGATACCTATTTGTACTTCAATGGATGCACGTAGCGTTGCTCTCAAGCTATTTATTTTGGAAAAACAAAACTGGACATTTAAGATAGGACATATTACACAATATGAAAAGAAAAGGGTGTAGATATGCAAATAATAGAAAAAGATAGAAAAGAATATAAATGCTATAGATGCAATTTCTTAAACTGTATTTATAAGAATTTTCTAAGTATACTTTCCCATAATTTCAAATGAGGTACATTAAAGACTAATAGCATAGCGGTTACACAAGAGAAAAGTTATAAACATAGATTATACGAGTATGTGTATTTTTCTTTATGTTCACTTTCACTAGATCATTATAAATCAGCTAGCTATATAATAATAGTATAATTGAGTAAAACTAAGCAGTCTATTACAAACTCATGTAAGTAGTAAGCTAAAAGTACATGGTTAAAAAAGGTTAAAAAGGATAAAGAAGGACAAGGGTTATGTTGCCACGATAAAGTTTTGGATGAAAATAAAGAACATACGATATTATTATTTTCGTTACCCGCATGAAAGAACACACTAATATAAAGTAATTTTAAAAAATGCGAATAGTGGTGAACATAGAATTATTTGTATTGGAAGGATTAAAAAAGAATTAATTAATTACTATCGTAGATTGAAATTTATTTCATAACTTAATCATTAAAATATGATCCATCTAAAATGGTGCTAATTCTAATGAGGAAGAATGCCATAAATTTTTTTGGCAAATAGAGCTTTTTGAAATTCAAATAACAATTTAAACCAAATTCATACAAAGAGACGAAGCAATTTGCGGTATTTAAACATATTTATCGCGAATGCGACAATCTGGAAAATTAATTTCAAAATCGCTTACAATAACTGTACCGCTATGAATCATACAACAAAGGCTTCGCTAGGTGTGAACACAATAGCAGGTTCTAAATTATATCGCATCGTCTCCACGGATTTATGAGGAAAGTTGAATTGCAATTAGTTTTTGGTTAATGTTGCGGAATGTTCGTTTAGCATTAATTCTGTGGGGGTAGTATTGTCGGCTCGTGTGTACTAATGGCCTACCAAAGGTAGTTCGTCGTTGATAGATGACGTATAATCAATTAATGCTATTAAACGAAGGAGGAAAAAAAAAATAAAAAAAAATTCAATTATAAAAATAACATTTGTTATACTTGTATGCTATTATGCGTTAATATTATTAAATAATACAGAGAATTTTAAAACAAAGTGCTCTTTGTTGCAACATTGTTAGTCATTTCTGTAAAATTTACAACTTCGTAAATGGAAAAGCTGTAAGATTTTATCAGCTCATTTATATTTATTAATATTTCCATGAAGCCCAAAATTCACTTCAATCGGTGATGGGGCAGCTGTGGCTCAACTCATAAAAGTATACAACTCTCGACTTTTAGCGTCGCATAGCAGTTTACTTATCGTTCGTAAGTGCGAAGTAGTCTCACGTGCTTCGCCGCTACAAATGGGCTCTTTGCCGAGAAGGCGAAGAGCTAACATCTGCGACTCAAGTTTTACTGGGGTCTTTTAATTAGGTTAGCACCCATACATGGGTATATTCCTTAATACACGTACTGCATCAGGACGTGTATTAAGGAATATAATCAATTCCCACCAATGCAAGGGGTATAATGCAGGGGCGTGCGCTCCATATAGGCAGAAATGCAGTGCTTTACTTGTCATTCACAGATATTTTAATAAAATGTTCGTACGTTTTAGATGACTTTAATTAATAGTAAATAAATTAATTTAAAAAATATAATAACTTTAAAACGCCTAATATTTTATAAATAGCAACTCATGCAGTAGCTTTGTGCAGGACAAATCATCGCATGTATGTGTGATTTTCATACTTCGCAAACGCACACACCCATGAATATCGACATGTTTAAATAGGCGAACTCATGCGGCATGAGATGGCCTTCGGCTTCGGGCGCCCGTGGCGCGAGCTTGGTACTACAACGAGTTCTATGATTGTCAGTATAATGTTATTTACTAAGAAAACTTACTAGATGGCACTTTACGTGGAAATTATAAATGACACTATTTTCAGAGAACGAACATAACCAAACATAACTAAGTATATTATTATCTACGTACTAACGTAGTATATTATTATCAGGGGCGTGCGCTCCATATAGGCAGAAATGCAGTGCTTTACTTGTCATTCACAGATATTTTAATAAAACGTTCGTACGTTTTAGATGATTTTAATTAATAGTAAATAAATTAATTTAAAAAATATAATAACTTTAAAACGCCTAATATTTTATAAATAGCAACTAATGCAGTAGCTTTGTGCAGGACAAATCATCGCATGTATGTGTAATTTTCATACTTCGCAAACGCACACACCCATGAATATCGACATGTTTAAATAGGCGTAACTCATGCGGCATTAGATGGCCTTCGGCTTCGGGCGCTCGTGGCGCGAGCTTGGTACTACAACGTGTTCTGATTGTCAGTATAATGTTATTTACTAAGAAAACTTACTAGATGGCACTTTACGTGGGAATTATAAATGACACTATTTTCAGAGAACGAACATAACCAAACATAACTAAGTATATTATTATCTACGTACTAACGTAATATATTATTATCCCTGTGCTATAAAGATAAATTGTTAAATAAGCGCCCATAGCGCCGCCTGCGCGTTGCGTCGTCGTTTTAACTAGGCCGCCATCTATCGTGAACTGACGATATTTAATTTGAAGAGTCCCGTAGTGCCGATGTAATTTATCAATTCAATTTTTAAAAAAAAGGGCGTTGTATGAATAAAATATTGTTATAAATTCATATTTTATTCAGTAATCATTGAAAATTTTGAAGAATAAAACTAAATAAATCACTGACGTAAAACAAAACAAGTTACATGGCGGTTTAATTGTACTTTTAATGTGATTTACTTTTCCATGGTTCACAATGCTTACTCATAGCGACAACTTTACGTACTGAGCATGTACTTCATTTTCCAGTGTATGAAACTGACCAGACATGGTTCGGCTATCCGATCGCTTCCAAAACCGCCGAACTGGCTTGTTGGAAATTATTCGTTGCCTATAATCCGAGTAAAAACAATACGACGCGAATCTAATGAATCATGTACGCACAATATGCATTTTTGTTTAGTAAGGTATTATTTGTTTAAATAGAAGAAACGTTTTGTGTTTCGCGGGGGCCATATTGCATATTTCATGTGATAAGCATTGTTTACAATTTAATCGCTCCAGTTTATTTATAGTTTTCTTTAAAGATTTTTCATTTTAACATTTGAAAGTGTGTACATTTAACAGTTTATTACTGAGTTTCTATAATAATTGTAGTGATTAGCTTTTACTAGTGAGTTAGTCGATTTTTTTTAAATGTTATTTGACTTGAACTGTGAGGTTTTGAAAATGTGTGTTTATTAAAAATTAAAAATAACAAGTTCTCACAATTGTCATTCAGTGAAAAGATTCAAATTCTGTCTAAAGGTAGGTGTGTACCCGAGTTACACAATTAAACCAGCAAAAAATAAATGTTACTCGATTATTTCATGTTAAAAGTTATGAAACGTATAGCTGGCTGTGTGGTTGTGTACACAAGATTAAATTATATTGTTTTCCTTGCATATTACTTAGTAATTTACATCGGGATATAGTAATCTCAAGTAACCGGAACCTTTAATATGTGAAAATTGAAGCTGACTGGTGAGTAGTTATAATATTTTAAAATATGCTTATTATTTTACTTATTAGAATTTCTTCCGCCGCGACGATCGATCGCTGTTTTGTCTGCGTTGCCGTAGAAGATGTACATGAATAGTAGTACATCTAAGACTTGCTCTGTTGGCATGGTTTCGACTTAGAGATCCGTCGCTTGGCTGTAGCTATGCTAAAAATCTATAAACGAAAAAGTTTTTGTGACCGAGTACTTCGCCGCATGCCCAGTGTCATAATCCTGTGCACGCCACTGATTATTATATCTGTGCTATAAAGATAAATTGTTAAATAAGCGCCCATAGCGCCGCCTGCGCGTTGCGTCGTCGTTTTAACTAGGCCGCCATATGTCGTGAATTGACGATATTTAATTTGAAGAGTCCCGTAGTGCCGATGTACTTTATCAATTCAATTTTTAAAAAAGAGGGCGTTGTATGAATAAAATATTGTTATAAATTCATATTTTATTCAGTAATCATTGAAAATTTTGAAGAATAAAACTAAATAAATCACTGACGTAAAACAAAACTAGTTACATGGCGGTTTAATTGTGCTTTTAATGTGATTTACTTTTCCATGGTTCACAATGCTTACTCATAGCGACATCTTTACGTACTGAGCATGTACTTCAGTTTCCAATGTATGAAACTGACCAGACATGGTTCGGCTATCCGATCGCTTCCGAAAACCGCCGAACTGGCTTGTAGGAAATTATTCGTTGCCTATAATCCGAGTAAAAATTATAAGCCGCGAATCTAATAAATCGACGTATGCATTATTTGTTTAAATAGAAGAAACGTTTTGTGTTTCGCGGGGGCCATATTGCATATTTCATGTGATAAGCATTGTTTACAATTTAATCGCTCCAGTTTATTTATAGTTTTCTTAAAAGATTTTTCATTTTAACACTTGAAAGTGTGTACATTTAACAGTTTATTACTGAGTTTGTAATTGTAGTGATTTGCTTTTACTAGTGAGTTAGTTGAATTTTTTAAAATGTTATTTGACTGTGAGGTTTGTGTTGAAAATGTGTGTTTATTAAAAATTAAAAATAACAAGTTCTCACAATTGTCATTCAGTGAAAATATTCAAATTCTGTCTAAAGGTAGGTGTGTACCCGAGTTACAACAATTAAACCAGAAAAAAAATAATGTAACTCGAAAATTTCATGTTAAAAGTTATGAAACGTATAACAGGCTGTGTGGCTGTGTACACACGATTAAATTATATTGTTTTCCTTGCATATTATTTAGTAATTTACATTGGGATATAGTAATCTCAAGTAACCGGAACCTTGAATATGTGAAAATTGAAGCTGACTGACTGGTGAGTAATTATAATATTTTAAAATATGCTTATTATTTTACTTATTAGAATTTCTTCCGCCGCGACGATCGATCGCTGTTTTGTCTGCGTTGCCGTAGAAGATGTACATGAATAGTTGTACATCTAAGACTTGCTCTGTTGGCATGGTTTCGACTTAGAGATCCGTCGCTTGGCTGTAGCTATGCTAAAAATCTATAAACGAAAAAGTTTTTGTGACCGAGTACTTCGCCGCATACCCTGTGTCATAATCACGCCACTGGTATAATGTATATCCATTTGATAGTATTTGATAAAATAATAATATATGCAATAATTTCTAGAATATTCTATCCAAATATATTGTAGATATTGATATGATTTAACATAATATTAAGAAATACAAACTTAATCGTTAAATACACTTCTAAAAACCAAATAATGGTGTGAATTGGGACACACAATTTTAATTGCTTAAATTCTTTAAAGACTCAACAAAGAATTTCCGTTCATTAAAAAAGCCGGCAGTCGGCAGTCGCAGAGCAATTGAGATTGCAAAAAGTTTTCATACCTCGTTCACGAAAACCGCCAATATTTGGAACGTGCCAGAAATACGCGGCAAACTTTTAACGAGCCAGGATCGAGTGGAGACCAAAAACCGAAAACATTTGAAAATGGAGACCCTAACTTGTCCAAACTTAGTGAGACTCGAACCGACTTAGAATCTGAGAGCATGGATGCAAAAACATCGACTGAAGTTGTACTTGGCCTTTAGCTCCTCAAGTTCAATCAAAGAGAGCAAACAGCGTTTGTGGTGGAGAGGGGATGCAGCGAGATGACTCACACGGGGTTAAAATCAATAAGTCGGCTCGCTCCATGCGACCAAACGTCAGTTTATGTGCCCACCTCATAATTATTTAATTTGCCGCTTCACTAAATTGGGACTTTAGAGAAACAGTAGCGATATTAAGACAAATTTGTGTTTGTTTAGAGTTACTGTTTATCGTACGGGAGAGTATTTACCTTGTGGCCTGTAGTTTACTACTTTAGTATTATAAACTTAATTGAGGATTTATTTACAAGATATTTAGTTAGATTTTTGGCTTTTATATTTTTTTAATTTGAAAAGGGTTAGAATTTATTTTTGTACAAATGAGGTAGCCAACAACTTTTTTAAATCCACTAAGATATTATAATTGTATACTGTATCAAAATTTCCATTAAATTAACTACATGACATAAAAAGAAGCGACGTAAATTTCATCCTCAAGTACAATCACATGCTTGGTTTGCCAAAAAAGGACCATAAAAAGCACTTGATGTCTGAGTGTTAGACATACGTTTATATTTAGGAGCAATTATTTTAAAAGCATTGCAGCATATAGCGGAAACTGACTCTGGTGCAGTAGATGCAAATTACAGTAGGGTTTTTTGTACGCCGATTAAGTTCGCCCGGGGGCGGACTTGGGCGGGCGGGGAAGGGCCGGTAGGGCGGGTTGGGCGGAAGACGGAAGTGACAGGGACCGTCAGACCGATAATCGCTCCGTGTTGACAATGGAAGCAATTAAATGAAACGCTCGGCTAAAACTCGAATAAAAATAGTACGAAATCTATACATCGAAGGTACCTTCAAAGACAAAGTCAATGTCTGAGTATTTAAAAATGAACAATGTGAATGTAGGTACATAATATACCTATTGTCTTTACCTATGAAATAGCCGTTCTGCAGTACTGGCCATTTCAAATCCAAAATAATTTTCGTTTGGCTAAGAATTCTAATTTCAAATTAATTTAAAAAACATGAAATTCTTTTTCCAAAAGTAGTCATTTATTTATTGATTAGTGTTACATTTTTATCGCATTTCAATCTTTTTCGTCATCATGAATACGTTAAAAATTCGAGTAATTATGTAATATGAGTACCGTCGTGGCAGCAATGCGGCACAAGCGGCACGCAACATCAACGACGTTTACGGAGCTAACACTACAAACCAACGCACCACCTGTTATTGGTTTGCTCGCTTCCGTTCTGGAAATTTCGACCTGAAAAATGAACCTCGCGGTCGTCCGAAGACTTTGGTCGACAATGACGAATTAAAGGCGATTGTGGAAGCTGATGATACACAATCTACGGCTGAATTAGCAGCAGCTTTCGACGTTAGCGTCAAAACAATATTGGTCCATTTGCGTCAAATTGGCAAGGTAAAAAAGCTTGACAAATGGGTGCCCCACTAACTCAATCATCGCCAGTGCGAAGTACGCGTCGAGACGTGCCTTGCAATGCTCAACAGACACACAAATGAAGGAATTTTGAACCGCATTGTTACCTGCGATGAAAAATGGATTCTGTTTGATAACCGCAAGCGCTCAGAAAGTTGGTTGGATCCTAGTTCAGCACCTAAACAATGCCCTAAACGAAAACTTACCCCTAGAAAAGTGATGGTCACTGTTTGGTGGTCTAGCGCCGGTGTGATTCATCACAGCTTCTTACCAAACGGGGTGAGCATTACTGCAGATGTGTACTGTGAAGAACTGAAAACAATGATGGAGAAGCTGGCACATCTCAGCACGAATCAGCATTGGTCAATCGCTCGTCCCCGCTGCTTCTGCACGACAACTCGCGACCTCATACTGCACAGCAGACGGTCTCCAAGTTGCAAGAACTGGGGTTGGAAGCTCTCCGTCATCCGCCCTACTCACCAGACCTTGCGCCTACAGACTACTACTTTTTCCAGAATTTGGATAACTTCTTGGCGGGAAAAAAATTCAATACCCGAGAGGCAGTAAAAATGCCTTTGAAGAATTTGTTGCCTCCCGTCCAGCTGATTTCTTTAAGAAGGGCATCAATAAACTGCCACTGCGTTGGCAAAGATGCATTGATTGCATTGGTGATTACTTCGATTAATACAAATAAAAAATATATGAAAAAAATTAGTTTCAATTTTTTCATACAAAACGGTAATTTCATAAGTAAAGACCTAATATTAAATTGTAATGAACATTATGTTTCTAATTTTGCGTGTAATAAAAATAAAACAAATAGCTGCTAAATAAAAATATCATTATTTCAAATTATAAAATTAATAACCACTTCAAGAAACTATTAAATAACGCTGTAATTTATGTAAGTGTCAATAAATCCCAAAGTGCCCTAATAATACCTCAAAGTATGGGAACAAAACGTGTAAACGGCCAGCCCGAAATTGTAAGTAGTCCGCACATGTCATTTATGTCCCACGAGAGGCAGTTAACTTGGAGATCAGGGTTCTAATTTGAGGGTTAATTGTCATCCCGATGGCCCAAGCGTGGTGTAATGAATAAACGTCCATCCCTTCCCACTTGCCAACACCTTACATTGGTAATGGTAACTGTTGAGCTCAATTGTTCTGCAGATGGACATTTGGAAGTTTTCGATAGTTAAAGTTTCTTTTTTTTTAACTTTATAACAATACATATTATAACATTTAGGAATGAAATTTTTATGTTTCGGTAAGAAAAGCAAGCGATTTATACTTTATTTGCTTACTTTTAGGATAGGAGCAAGTGCCTTTATGTTTGTAAATATATAAAATCTACAAGCACTAAATTCGAAGTTTCTTAAATATCATTGCATGGAGTTGTGAAGTCTCATCAGCGCGAAGAAAACATTTCTCAAGCTGAAGTCGGAAGGGTTCGGTGGTAAGCACTTACAAAGCTACACCCGCAATTGACTGGAGTGTAACACCTCGAGAGCTTTTGTCACGGTCTAAGTGCATTCGGAGTGCAGCCGTCGCGTTTTGTGCGTAAATATTGTCACTGTAATTCCCCAAAATGTTCAGGGGGAGAGTGTTATCCTTTTTGATAATTCCGACCCTGTGTTGTATTCTGTGAGATATTCGTATAAAAGCACATGGGGCATTTTACTATGCAACAATTAGCCATTGGTGATAATAATTAATAATAATATCTATGGACGCTTCACATCACGTCAATCTGGTCCCGTGGTAAGTTCTCGAATAACTTGTGTTACGGATACCAGATAACGGAAATATATGTAATACTTTTATATTATACACATATTTAAGATTTTTACTATATTATTCACATATTTAATACAAATCCTTCGGCGGGGTTCGAACCCGCGACCCCCGGCTTGAGCACCGACACGCTCAACCACTGAGCCACAGAGCTCGTCGAAAATTAGTGACACTGGTTTATGGACAGGAATGCTGAAGATATTTATGAGAATGATGATGATGATAGAAAAGACGATACAGGCGATGACAACATAAATATTATGAAAGTACTGATGATATTACTAATTTATTTGATCTCGTTTTAAATTTGGTAAGACTTTAATTTATTTAAGCACTAACATAAAAGGTTCACATTACAATTATAAGAAAAAAATAGCGATCTAAAAACTAGTTAAAATAACTTAGTTATTCTCTAAACTATATAAGTTAGGTATAGTTTAGAGAATAACTTATATTCTCAAACTATATAAGTTATAGTTTAGAGAATAACTTATATTCTCTAAACTATATAAGCTATAGTTTAGAGAATCACTTATATTTTCTAAACTATATATTAATATATATAAGTTATTGTCTAAATGAAAAATGGAATAGGGCTATAGGTAAAAAACTGAATCTAGGTCGGATGCTGCGGGTAGAGTACTCTCTGTATGGCTAAACTGATACGTTGGCCGAGGTAAGCGCCAGCCAGGGTCATTAGTTTTGTCGACCAGTCTTTTGTCAGTCACCAAATCCCTAAAAAGATGCTTGGCACTGTGGCCAAGGACCCATAGTTTCGACTCCAAAAGGCAGAAAAATGTAACCATCGCCAATGGATTCATATTTCCACCTTTTGTTCCTTTTGTTGGTCTCGGGGAGTGCAGCCGCCGCCCCCGCCACCCTTGCAGTGGACGTTATGTGTGACGACGCCAGCGTATCCACGCAGATAGCGTCCCACACCAGTGGCTTCCCACGGCTCTACGGAATTAGGGTCATGCCATCGGGTCTCCTGCCGTCGTAACGTTCTCCTGCCGTCGTCACGTTCTCCTGCCGTTCGGCTCAGGTGTGGCCGGCACGCTTGGTAAATATACTATACGATAAAACACTTGCGGCGCCATAAAGAAACACCAACTTTATAGCGCCACAAACGTGAATGGCAAGGAAATTGTCGTAAAAAGTAAAAATAAAAGTGGATTATTATATTGTAACTTTGAATACCGCGTTACCTACCGTTGGTAATGTTTTGAAAATTTCTATGATGTGTCTTGCTATTGATTAACAATAGCAAAAAAAATGTAGATAAAATAGACATATAAATAGTACAAAAACTTTGTTTTGTTGTCAAACCTTTAAAATCCATTTTAAATGTAAAGGTTGTTGACTACTAATGAGAAACAGCCGAAATCACTAAAGTTCTTTAACCGTACCCACGCAGTATAATTATTACAATGACGTAATGTCTATACTTCTTGACAAAATTATAATTGTATAATTTTGTCAAGAAATTTTGTTTTAAAAAATTGACCCGAACTGGGAAAATCCAATTATTTGGGAAAATATTCATTGTATTTTAACGTCATTCGAAAGCATCCTGCGCACGACAAATTCCCCTTGTGAATTATACGAATGCATAGGAAAGTTGGAAAAGTTTAAAACTAAACAGACCCATGGTTCATTAGGATCGGAATGGAGTTTGCATAAGTTTGCACGTACCTGACTGAGGCTGTCTCCCAGACTGCCGTCGTCTAGCGATCGAAACAATGGTTCCTTGTCTCTCTTCTTCCTGTCTTGCGTATCTCTCATCGCTTGGCTCTGGAGTCTTTCGAAGAATTCTCGTGGTTTCAGTGGTGGGTCGTCTGGCGGTGGGGGTGGGGGTGGTAGCCTCGATCGAGGCGAGCTCCGCAGTAAGGACCTCTCGTCATCCTCCGTCGAACGCTCATCGTGATCGGAGTCTGAGCTGCGGCTGTCCCTTCTTCTCACACCTTGCAGATGAGGCTCCAGGAAAGTTGCATTTCTGGAACAAAATAACATCTCGTTAGTTACAATTAGTTTCTTGATTTTTGGAATTTGAAACACATAGCATTAATTTGTTTCCTGAAGTGATATTATTAATATTTTTTAGTTTCAGGCAATAATTACCTACTTATTTTCAATGACTTTGTAGAACTGAGATTGGTAAGCTATTAGCTAAATATTATAGCACTTTATAAGCACATTGGTCGTAGTATCATGTCAATATAGGAAGTAATAAACTATCGATTTACGGTGTACGTGCACATGGGGTCTGACCAGACTATGGGGACATTAACTAAGATTTATCCCCGACCGCAGTATTAATTAAAAACCTCTAAAGGGCAAGTTAGCGCCGAGTGTTATTGACGCTCGGAAATTCTCGGGGAATTGAGCTCGCGTCTCGAATATTACTGAGTAGGTACTCCTAAACACTCGAGTATTGTAATATTAATAAATATTTACAACCTCACTGCAGCACTAGCGAATTTAATATCTAGTCTTTGAAGTTACTTTGCTAATGGCATGGTTTAAAGTTAAATAGTATTTCAGATAGTGTAAGATAACCTAACACTCCTTGTAAATAAAACTCCACATACTTAGATCACTTCGTTCATACACGATACACTAGGTACATAATATTACACTTTAATATTAAAGATCACACAAGTAACACACCCGAACACTTTTTATTCCTTCTAAACATTTTACTTCACGTTTTAACACTTCACACACTTTACTGTAATATTATCTACTTTAAAATATTTTTGCACTAAACACACACTTTTCTACTTTGAACTTTCCCGGGAGGACCCTCAGTCTCACCGATTGTCAGTAGAATAGCCGCCCAGATACTAACATAGTATCTTTCTTATCTCCAAACCGTTTGAGCGCGCAAATTGTGACATCTGGCTGTGGCGGTGTGTATTAATAGTAACTTCCGTTTTTACCTTATAATCAAAAAAAAATAATTAAATTAAAATAAATTGATTGTAATATTTATGTAAATCTTAAATGTTTTTTAACATAATTATGTGCATAAAAATCATAGTCAACTTGAACCTTACTGTAGAATAGAATTCACAAAATAACGTATTCGATACGTTGATTAATATTATAATCCCACCAATTGATGATACCATTCCAATACCACTTAACAAACCACATTTTGTACTATAAATAAATTAAAACATCCAATCAAGTGGTGACATTGTCGCCATTGGTTTTCAGGCGGTGACAGTCAATTTGTTTTTGACGGTGACGGGGTCGGGTGATAACGACCTCATTGTTTTGTTATTAATTACTGTTTACGTCACCATTGTTATCAGGAATCGGATGAAGGGTGTGAAAAAACGGTAACGGTAATCGGTAAGGTTTTAGGCCATTAAAATTATATAAAATACCTAGTGCACAGTCACGAATACTGAAAAAACGTAATATTTTTTAAGAACTCCATAACGAGAAAAGTCGTACGGAAAAGCATTGATAGCAACCTTGCAAATACGGAACGATATTGTTTGGAGACACAGCTTTAATCACATACAAGTAGTATTTTTGAAACTTTTGGCCAATATTTTATCTGATATCTTTGCTAAATAATTCATAAAATCTACCTGATATAGGTAGATTTTATGAATCTGTTATATATAATATTAAAATGAAATCTATTGACTACTTGATACTATGAAATCTATTTTTAAATTGATATTAAACCATTTTCGAATGAAAAACCTAACTTTTCTTCAAACGTTTAGGTCACTAGATAATTAGTTACTCTGTTCCCTTGCTATAAAGACTCGAAAGGTATCTTGTCTCGGAGCCATGTCAAGTAATCTTAAGCCCACTTGATACTTAACCTGCCACATAATGGATTAAAAATCAGCTACTAAGCTTTATTTACCTAATAAATATTTATACACTGCCTTAAAGAGCTTGATATTTTATTACATGCATAAAATATATACTTTGCCTAACAGTATTTGATACTTTATAAGAGGTTCTTTGGCAGGACCATACATGGTTTAAAAGGTCGGCAGCGTCTACCCACGAGCTATCAATTATTCATCACAGGGTACGATGGAGTGATAGCCGGTTTCATCATTAATTACTGGATGTCATAATTTGAAGCCTCGCGTGGGTCCTCGCGCTTAAAGGATTAAGGTGCAGTCATTTATATTGTTAATTGGGTGACAATGATCAAGTAAGGTTTAGGAAATATATTAAATTGCCTCGCTGAAAGTTGAAACTAATTTGTGAGTATATTTTCTCAAAATTTAGATATTATTTATTCACCAATATACATTTTGTGTGCTCATTGCTTACCTAATACACAAAAATGTAACTTAACTTTTCATGTAACCCTTTCATTACACTAACTTCCTGCTGGCGACAACTTCCACATTATGTCCTACCTTGTTGCGTTATTTCATTAAAATGTAATGGTAGCTTAATAATACGCGCAGCTGGTTAAGTGGATAATTAACTGGCGGCGAATACGTTCTATAAACTTATTAGTATGCTGTGGGCAAATTCTAATAGCAATTTAGTTATTTAGAGTATTGGGAGGTTCCGACTTAGCTTTAATAAAGATAACCACTACTTGTTTATTTTACTACTACGGGTTTATTAAATGTAGTTTTCACGGTGTTTACTACTCCTAGAATCATAGTAGCTACAACTTATGACATTAGATAAAATCATAGATGTACAACACAATCTACGCAAAGAAAAAAAGTGTTGCAAAAACTTCAACACAAATATTTTCCTCCCTAAACTAATCGAGGCCAATGTTTCTTTATCAAAGTGTATGTACGGATTATATTATTAAGTCAACTCGACGTTCATTTGGTATTGCTTGTCGAAGCGGCCCACATGCCCAATACTTCCCCTAGTTCTATACGTGTGGGTTTGTATGAGTAATGCGACAAAATAATTCTTTTGGTCCGGTTTGTTCAGGAAATTAAGTAGCCAAGCTCCTAATCAACTGCAAACATAGAAATATTAGCTACAACTACGCCCAAATATTTCTTTTATTCCATTTTTTTGTCCTTTAGATTCGTTGTATTTCTTATATATTTTTACTGTTTGATTTAGTACATACTGCAGATTCCTTTTCAAAAGTACCTAATCTACCTAGTTTTTGACGGTTCCGTAATACTTAAGGAACCCTTATATTTTTGCTCTGTCCGTCCGTATGTCTGTCGTTATAGTCAAGTAGAGAAAACGTCTTTTAAAATAAAGGCGAGGATTCATACATGACTTTTATACAAAGTCAACCATTTTAGAGTAATCGGTCTCTCGAGTGGTTTTTAAGTTGGTCCCCCCTAGCATTTCTAAACTATAGGAGATAGAAATTTGTGAGTTTCCATGCTGATATGATCTATCAAAAACTAAAAACTCTTTAGGAAAATTATTTTGAGGGAAGTCGGACAATAACATTTGAATTACTTCAAAGAAAACCTATTATGCGTTGGTAGCTACGGAACCCTCTTTAGAAATATCCTGAAATGATCTTCGTTAGGTTATCATTGTTTATATGAAGTCCATTGTCAATCACTCTTCTATCGTTCATCTTTTACATTGAATGTAGAATGTATGGCATATTGCATTCTTTTCATATAAACTGCACTAGTGCTGCAACTGGTATCGATAAAATCGACTATTGAAATATGTGGATGCCTTACGAGTGAGTAGTATTGTGATTTCATTGAATATCGTTGAAGTGCTTGCATCGATCACAATACAGTGCATGAAATATCGAGCAAAATATTTGTCGGCAAATCCAGTTAAAGCTATCGTCCAATATTTTCTGATTGATACCTAGGCACTTCAATATTTTAGGTAGACTAGAATTGTTGGCAAATATTCATCCCTGTGACTTTGTTATGGTACTCGTATGTCCCTAGCAAACGAATAGCTTGATGATAAGTTATTACTACAACAGATAGATACTTGGATACTCGAAACATTAGAGAAGATTACAAATGAGTTGCCGGCATTTTAAAATACTCTACCAAAATAAACCATCCAAGTAAACGACGATAGCTATAATTTAAAATTGTTGTAAACAAATACTTCAGAGAACGAACCAATTAAAATATCTGATGATGTTGTTAATAGTTGTGAAGTTCGGTTGATGCTGAGTAGCACTTGAATGGCGCCGATTACGGCCATTCGCCGCGTTGTGACTTGTGAGATAAACGACACCTTGCCGACAGGCGACAGTGCACTGGATATATGTATTACAGAGACGAGATGAAAATGTAACATTTTTTTCTTGGAATTCTTGTTTCAACTATTCTGAGCTTAAAATATGTCAGTTGCAGAGTGTATGAGGCTGGGACTATATTGTCCGGAATCCGTAAGGCCGGGGATAATTCAGAGCACTAAAAATAGAATTCTGTGCTAATACAATAGAGCTGAAAATCAAACACATGTGTCAAGTCACATGTCAATGTCAAATCTGACAACTCGAGACATGAGTGTTGTGTTTGATTTTCAATTCTATTGTATTAGTCCAGAGAGAGCATTGGCTCTGAATTTTCTCCGGCCTTCTGGATTCCGGACAATACAGTCCCAGCCTCACACGTTTCAGCCTAGTAACATAAAATGACAGTTCACACAGTTCATGGATGTGCGTATAGCAAGTTGTAAATATTGTCTACTATGGGGGCATATAATTCATAAGCAAGTTGATTGTTGTCATAATTTGTCCGAATTATGTTATTAATATGGTATTAAACTGTCATGGACGTATATATTATAGACGAGGCATGTTGAGACAAAAACTGTCTCCACTTACATGGCCCCACATTTGGAGTTTTTGGGGCCATTTCGACATTTAAAGTATGGTGAAATCAAGATGGCTGACATTTGAAGTATGGTGAAAACCAAGATTGAGTTACTTTTTCTTGTATGAATAAGAATAAGAATCGTTTATTCCAAGACATGAAAATTTGTTCTGTCAAATGTACGTCATAGCCTATCTTTACTTTCGAAATCTTTGGTCATGGCATTGACAATTGTATTGGGACTGCATGCGGTCATTATAATACCAATAAATTATGAGAACACTCCACCTGCCTATGAATAAGATTCCCTGATAGTACAATTTTATATTGAACTAGCTGTTGCTCGCGGCTCCGCCCGCGTAAGTATAGTATCCCTCGGGAACACTACTTTTTCGGGATAAAAAGTAGCCTATGTTTTAATCCAGAGTCTAAACTACTACCATACCGAATTTCATCGAAATCCGTTCAGTAGTTTTTGCGTGAAAGCGTAACAAACATCCACGCTTTCACATTTATAATATTAGTAAGGATTCCTACTACCCAGCTATAAAAATTAGGAAACTGTTCGTATTCTACAAGTAAATTATTTTTTCTGTTTTTTTGACACTTCGCAGGTGTAATTTGCATTAGGCTCAAATATATTTAATATTTATATTATACTATTCATACTCAAACTGTTGCATAATAAAGTAGCAATAAAAAGTAGAAATGTCAATGTCTTATTGACAGATGTCAATCTATCTAGTTTAATATCTAGTAGATATCAGCCTATCTAGTTTAATAAACTAGATAGGCTGTGCTTGTGACATCTGTCAATAAGACATTGACATTTCTACTTTTTATATAATTATTTTACTATTATGTAGTATAGTTTTAGTAATAATACATAATTATTTTAGTTAGCCAAAAGGCTATATACAGTGTTGACGTATCTGTGTTAAGCATCTCTCATATGTAAGACGTATCTGTGTTAATCATCTCTCTCTTATGTACCAATAAAGAAGAATATCACAATTGTTGCTGTATTATTATTATCACCACTCAAGCATAAGAAGGATCTGTAAGAACCAGGACATCGCAGCCCACAACACAAACCTTTGATACATAATTTTCCTTTCTTAAAGTTGAATTCACCTGATGATATTGGCACGATATTATTGTTGTCTGTAATATCCGCCATTACTGTCAGTCTGCGCTAACCAGATTTCACCGGAAGGCCTTATGTGAGACGCCTGGCTAATACGATTATAAGTGTACCCCGCCCGCACCTATTCACCGACGCTTTTACTGGGGACATTTTAACTTCTCAAAATTCCTTGTAAAATTAAATTTCTGGCGCTATCGTCTATTTGTATAAGCGTCGTCTGGTCTGGGTTTATTTGCCTCACATTATCGTCGTGCGATAGAAAAATTAAAGTATAAAGATGGGTGTGATGCGGAATGTTGTGATAAACTTTTGCAATATTTGTGGACTTGTGTCACTTCTTATAAAACTTTATTTATATTTATAACAAAGTACATCATTATATTCTATTCTATCCCCTCTACTAATAAAAATATTACCACAACGGATTAGCTATTCAATATTCCTGTCTCTGTGACTCTGTCTGATACGTTGGAAAAGTTACTTGACAGAAAAGGACGAGGACACTGAATAACTAATCAATGGTTTGAATATTTTTATAAGTAAGGGGGTAAAAATATAAATCCATTACAATATAAATGCTTATCTATTGCTTACTATTACATATTTTTAAAAAATCATTGATATTTACAAATTTTGATAGCGTAAAATGTATATGTATCAACTTACGTATATAAATATGCATTACCTATGTTATGTGTAATGGTATGCGCTTTGACTTTTAAACAAAAAGCTTAGTTATAATTTGAATTCTCTTCTTCCCATGCTCCGGAATAATCCATCTCCTTACTTTAAGCTCGCGTCTCGGGTATTCTCAGTAAATTTTATTAGGTACGGTGAATTTGCTAGATAATGTTTATTCTGTGCAGCTACATGGGGGCAATAGACATGAAATTAATTCCCAATAAAGCACGCAGTGAAGATGAAGAAGACCTTACTGCTTCAACTCGTTATTTTTTAGTTTAGACGATTATAGTACCTAATATTAAATAGTGTTGGCATTTTAACGCCAAGTTAGTAAATATTTTCTTGCCTTTGTAATACAATTGCATAACTGAAAAAGCTTTTATATAGAACTTTATTACCTACGTGAATCCTAACATAATATTAACAAAACCATAAAATGTTACACTATAATTATTATTTATCATCTCTTCATCTCTTCCTACTTCATGTGTCAATAATATTATTTTAATATTTCTTATTTACTAGTAATACCCAAATATTAAATTGAAGAGAGATAATTTAGAGCCTCGAAAATGTTACATTAAAATTTGCAAAGCCGGCAACACCAGGTAATTATGCAAAATGTTGACTTGAAGGCACTTTAATCCCGAGCTTAGTTAGGCCTGAGGGGGCCGATCGAACAACATCCATTAGCTAATATATATAATGAACACTTTGGTCTGTTTACATTAATTTAATATAAAAAATTTAAAGTTTATTCGATAATAAAGAGGTTTTTAGAAAAATATTGTAACTGTTAAATTTTATCATTCATTAGGCATTAATTTCATCTCTGTCTCTTATTTTATTATCTTTTTCATTGATCTATGGTAAATTCTTCTTTAAAATCATTATACACTTGTTGGGTTATAATATATTGCTGCCACCTACTTTAAACATAATATTTAGGTTAGTAGGAAGTAGGAACTATAGTAAAAAGGTTTTCCATTCTGTTGGTTTTAGTCCAATGTTGATGGGTTTTTTACTTACTTAATTTCGCGGATTCATAATAAATAGTTAGAGTAAGTAGTAATTATTCATAATTTCAAAGGTTTTATCAAGTATAAAAAAGGTAATCTCTGTCAATGCCATTTGCTCTATTATATTAAAATTTAGCACGGTTTAGTGGTTCCGAATAAATAGTTTTATAGATATTCATTTATTCTTTGGCTGCGAGTTTTTATAAATTTCAACATGTTTTTACCCGACTACGTCAACGCCAAAAGGAAGGGTAATGATTTTGGCAGTGTATGTATGTATGTTTGTTCCACCGTTCCGCCTAAACTACTGATCCGATTTCAATGAATGAGGTGTCAATAGATTCGTGAAAATATCCCGAGTAACATACGCTATACGATTAACTTAGTCGGGTTATAGTTTTTAACTTTTGATTATTATACCAAGCAATCAAAGTAACGGGAAAAAACTAGTAAGACATACACCAATTGTTTCGAGTACCCTGCCTGCTAGTGAGATGACATAAAGCTTAGATAAACTCCTTATATCGGTATAAAAACTGAGGCACGGCCAGTTGGCCGGCTGATGCTGTAATTTGTCAGGTCTGCCCTCCACAAGCCTAGCTCACTTGACTGTAACAATTAAGTGCACGCCACTGGACGGTAAACACGTGATAAATAATATCACATTTGTTTATTCTAGAAAGTAATTCTTTACTCTCTCCCAATATTACAATGTTTAAATTAGAAAACGCTAAAGAGTCGAAATATTATTGTATCTAAAAATTTGAAGTGCGAAATTACACTAGTGATTAGAGTCTAGACGATGTAAAAACCAAATTGCAGAATACATAATAGTTATTTGGCAATTATAGTAATAAAACAAATTCTATGGAGAGGACAGAAAGTTATACAAAAAACTACAACGTTAGACAAAAAACTACTATTTGTCTAGAAAAATAACTTAAAACCGTTAAAGAATATTTAAAATCCATTAGCGATATGTAAGTACTTACTAAAGTAAATAAAAGTAGCTTAATTTATTGAAAACAAAGCTTCTGAATATGCAAAAAAAACCGTAGACAATTTCACCAACTTTCAAGGCATTGAAATCTATCCCGGCGTCGAAATAGTTCAGCGGATTCCATATCTAGGAAACTAGTATTTTCCAAACTGAAATAAGCCCTACCCGATTGGAATAAAGTGGTAATTTGAATGTAATAACAATTTGTTTGCGTGACTTGCATATTGCAAATGAACTATGAAGAGACGTGGAAGCTTAAGGGTTTTATACATGCAATAAGTACTCGAGTTTGGGAGATGTGATATTGAATTTCACGCAATAAGAGAACTCAATTAAGTTATAAATTGTTCTGATTACAGTAGGATACAGTAGTGATATTTATAATATTAAAAATATATTAAGCGATTCCACCTTATTATTAACGATTATTATTATGTAAATAGCAGGGTAGGATTCGTTTTAAAACCAGCCAAGTGCTCGCGCACGAATGGTTCTGTACAGAAAGGCAAAAAATCATGTTTGTTGTACGGGACCCTAACTGAAATATTTATTTTACACTTTTTAGTTGTTATAGAGGCACATTATATGTGAAAATTTCAACTTTATAGCTATCATGGTTCATGAGATAGAGACAGACGGACGGACAGCGAAGTCTCAGTAATAGGGGTCCCGTTTGTCACACACACCGTGCTTTTGATAAATACCATAATAAATACAATGTTGTTACATGTTAACTTTTTTTAATCTGTCACATATTGAAATTTGGCCTCTCCTCTCGGTTAATATTAAAAAGATAACATAGGAATTACTAAAGTCAGATTGGGTCACTGGTTTTTATACCCAGTTTTGTTTATTTCAACAATTTGCCCTATTGCACTTAGTAAATTTCAAACACTTCATTAGCTTTATCGATGTAAAGTTTGAAGTTATTCAACCAAATGAACCTTTTAATTTGGGTGTGAAAAGTAACCGAGGTCGAAGAAGCACTAAACAAAGAGCCTACAAAGAATATTAATTGTAGCAAATATTAATTGACTTTAAGAAGAAAAAAAAATAGCATAATATTCATTCATTATTTTTTTTTTATCCCCGACGAATACAGAGGGTGTTATAAGTTTGACGTTGACATCGTAGCTCCCAAATGGATGAACCGATTTTGCTCTTGATTTTTGTTTTGTTTGAAAGCTGGCATGATTAATTCATCAATCAACTTAATTATTATTATCATCAATCAACAGTATCTGTGTAGTGTGTTTATATTTATAATTACAATTGTGAAATAATTATCCGTACTAAGAACCGGACATAAATAACGTGTAGTAGTTTAGATGTATGACGCAGACTCGCCTACGCATAAGTAACAGAAAACCTACAAACCTATTTTATAAATAGGATTACCTAGTAAGGTACCTACTATTATTTATTATAATATTATCTCAGTAATCAGATGTAAAACTCTAAAATTGATAAACGTGGAAAAAAGTAAATCTTACTCCATATATTTAAAACGAATGGACTGAATTGTATCGTATTAAAAATGTTAGTAGCAACATTATTTACATAATCCACTAAGCTGTTATAAAAAGCTGTACAAATAAAATTAATTAAGATAATAAATTACAAAAAAGCAATAAATAATTTTATGAATCCTAACTCTAAAGATACAGATTAGAATAACATAACGAATTAGAGTGTATTCACATTGTCCGATCCGATATTAATATCGGTCGCCGATACGCTATCGGGGCAAATAAAGTTTGTGAAAAAGTATGTAGGTACTTACGAGTATTTCCTCGCCATTCACACAGTCCGATCCGATATTAATATCGTTCGCCGATACGCTATCGGGGCAAATAAAGTGTGTGAAAAAGTATGTAGGTACTTGCGAGTATTTCCTCGCCTTTCACATAGTCCGATCCGATATTAATATCGGTCGCCGATACGCTATCGGGGCAAATAAGGTGTGTGAAAAAGTATGTAGGTACTTGCGAGTATTTCCTCGCCTTTCACATAGTCCGGTCTGATATTAATATCGGTTGCCGATACGCTATCGAGGCAAATAAAGTGTGCGAAAAAGTATGTAGGTACTTGCGAGTATTTCTTCGCCTTTCACATAGTCCGATCCGATATAAATATCGGTCGCCGATACGCTATCGGGGCAAATAGTGTGTGAAAAAGTATGTAGGTACTTACGAGTATTTCCTCGCCTTTCACATAGTCCGATCCGATATTAATATCGGTCGCCGATACGCTATCGGGGCAAATAAAGTGTCAAAAATGTATGTACCTACTTACGAGTATTTCCTCGCCATTCACATTGTGCGATATCAATTAGCGGATCGGACATATTATATTGCATACCTTTTAGGTTCTAGCCCCGATATCGGATCGGTGACTTATTCCGATATCGAATCGGATAGTGTTAAGACGCTCATAGAATTATTCTATTACGGAAAGGAATAGGAGACAGCTACAGACTTCCTAGTGTATAAATCAAAAGCTGAATACTTCAGGATTATCGTCTTTGGATCAAAGCATATCTTTGTGAGCTATCAAATACTGTTTTGTAACATGGTTAATTTAAACGTTTGTAGTTTAACCATAATATTTTAGTTAGAAAAAGAAAGCGCCTAGTAACTGAGAAAAGTCATTCTGTCATCAAACAATCGCCGCTATTTTGTTGCTGAAAGTAAGGTGTTTAGGACAGTTACTAGTTAGTTACCATTTAAAGGCAAACAATACAAATTCCTGAGCAAGATCGGGTGTGGTCTTGAATGTGAGATTACATCTTAGTCTCATTAAGCTGTCGTGGAGTCTAGATTTTAGTTATGTATTTACCTGTTTATCAAAAGTTATACACAAAAGCTTAAAATGGCTGATGAAAAAGATTGTGTTTGTGTTGTGTATCTTCAATACAAATCATTGAAAAATGTCCAGTAAAAGAGGTGTCATGGCTCGCTCCCAGCTAATAAGTAAACTGCTATAAGTAAAACAACCGAAAATATTTTTATTTATTCTACGTATACATTAATCTTTGTTAACCGTCCATTCTTGTGACGTGCTCGTCGTCTCCTGAAGTACAAAGGCTGAAGAGTAAGAAGGAAATTAGGATTGATTCACACTTGATACATAAATTTAAATCTATAAGATAGCTGACACACTTCTAGTATTTCTAGTAGTAGTTTCTTAGTAGTTCTTCACTTCTATCATCTTATAGATTTAAATCATATATACAAAACCAGTCAAGTGCGAGTCGAACTCACGCACAAAGGGTTCCGTACCATTATACCAATATTTTACATGTTCACTTATTATTTTGTTATTTTTATTATTATTTTGGTCTTCTGTTCTCAAAAAATAATGTTTGTTTATAAATTATTTTGTTCTTAATTAGGTTTACCGTCCAGAGGATATCCTTTGCACATAAAAAGTTTATGTTGGTATTAATATATGATATAAGTTGTTAACCTCGTCCCTTGTCCGAATTTGCGAAATTATAAAATGTCATTCGAGTCTTAAATTACCGTTTTAAAATTCTTATACCACATTATTGAAAATGGTTTACCTCCTAAACGAATTGTATTTTTTTGTTTATTCAATGACTTATCAATTCAGTTGGGGCATTGATGTATATCGTGGACTCACGGTTCTTTACGTTAGTGATACAAGGCGTCTAGGATTATTTTTGTTAATGAATAATAGCAATTTTAACTATTACCTAAATAGACGATATTAACTATGCATAGGTTACTAATGCTGGCCATACACGTAACGGTATACCTGGTTAACTCTATACAGGTTTGCGTGGACAGTTCAGTTGTACAGGTAAACTGGAGCTTGTGTGTTGCACAACTGTGCAGGTTTCCATACATCTCAGCTCAAGCTTATCTGACAGGTGTACCTGTGCAGGCAAACTTGTCAGGTACACCGCTACGTGTACGACCAGCTTTAGTAATAGTTATCAGGCGATTCATCATTCCAGATCATTCTGATGAGGATACCAGTAATTGCTGAGAGGGCGGACTGAGATACGCGGTAGCTATTTGTAATTACCCTGTTGTAATTACTGAGATAACTACCTTGTTTGGATTAATAGATGACTATACTTGACATAGCACTTAAGCATCACTTACACTTAGGAGAAGGTTGCCTAGAATATTGAAATAATTAAAACTATATTTAAAAGTCTAAAGGAAGAACAGTTTGTATTATAGTATTCAAGAGAAAGTAAAAAAAAATAACGCTAGAAAATGTTTAACTAACGGACGATAAACAAATTAAAAAAGTATCAAACACAGAAGTACGTACTATGTATGTACTATGTATGTACATTTTAGATCTGATCTCATGAAGCAGACGAAACACAATCACAAAGAAAAGTATTTGAACATATGAAACATATTCAACAAAAAAAAGTCTTGTATCATAAAACAAAACAGGTAGAAGAGATATATCACAGTGATTGAAACAAATCGTCGATAAGATAAGAAGGGGTTGCCCTGAGCGAAAATGCATCAAGTGTTCACAGTACATAAATTGTTGCACCCCATTTCACAGCAGCCGACCCATCACGAAGGAATCTTTTCATTACTAACTGATTATAACCCTGCTCAGAATTGATAGGACCGTTTTATAGAGAGAATGTATTGATTTCTAAATTTAAATAGATTTTAACCATTTTTGTGCGTTAGTTGTGCATCACTTTAGGATAGGAATAATATTATATATGCGGCAAAATATAAAAGATACCTTTCAATGAAAACAATATCAATCATAATGTTGTTATTTTAATCTAGAACTTAATCCAGTCAGATCAAGACTGAAATGATTATGAGTATATCAATTATTTAAGAATGAATAATCTCTGTAGACAATAGTATCTTTGTCCTTAAATGTAGCGCGCTTGATATATTACGGTTATAATAAAGATTATATCATAATTCTTCATCACAATAAAGTTTATGAAAAAATATTTAGACATTTTCTTTATTTCTACTATATAATTATGTACGCCCTTATTTTTACTGCTCCGTCCCTTATTCTTGGGGAATAGAATAACACTTTGCGTTCATTTCCCGAGCAAGATGTACGGCAAGGGGATTCATTATCCGCCCTCGACAAATCCATGGTTTTCTTGAGGGAAAACCCCATAGAGCTATAAAAATAGAGCCGGCCTTTTACGACAAGCATAAAAGTAATATGAATTGTTAAAAAGTTTTCTAATTTATGCCTGGATAAACTTCTTTGTTTGTTTTATCTGTTTTATAGTCGTATGATGTTAATTTTAATAAACTTTTTAATTTGTCAAGTTTGAAAGACACGATTACTGACGAGGGTAACTTTTAATTTCTAGCTATAACAACATACATTTTATTTATTATGTTAATAATTATATTATAACTAGATTTATCCCACGAGAATACTGTACTTTTTCGGGATACAAATTAGACTATGTTTTAATCCAGAGGCTAAACTACTACCATACCTAATTTCATCAAAATCCGTTTGCGTGAAAGAATTACAAACATCCATTAAACCATACATCCATCCATCCATTAATACATCCTAACAAACTTTTACATTTATAATAGTAGTAGGATTAATATCATTCTTAAATTATCTTCCCCCGTTTTTGTTTTTGGTCTAACGCAAAATCAATTAATACAATTACTAACTCCAAATCAGTATGGTAGTACTAACTAGAACTAACTACCTATTACTTAGGTACCGACAACAATTTTGAAAGACAGTGTTCTTAAATTAAAAAATCTTTTCAGAATAAAAAATAACCTAACCATGAGCATGTCAGGACATGTCTAAGGAGGGTTCCGTAACTATAAACGTGTAATAGGTTTTTTCAAATTACTTTAAAAGTTACTCTCCGATTTCATTAAAAATAATTTTCCTAAAGAGTATTTAGCATCATCTATCAGCATGAAAAATTGCAATTTTCTAACTCTCATAGTTTAGAAATGCCAGGGGGGACCAACTTATAAACCACTTTAGAGGCCGATTACTCAAATATGGTTGACTTTGTAAAAAAGTCATGTCTGAAACCTTGCCTTTATTTTAAAATATCTATTCAACGATACCCCACACGATCATAATTACAGACGGTAGAGGCGCGGACTGACAGACAGACAGACGGACGGAGAGAGCGAAACTATAAGGGTTCCTTGAGTATTACGGAACCCTAAAAATTGAACTAAAGTAAAAAAATATGTGATATCACCGTTCAAAAGAGTTCGTAGCTCTATGGTCATTACCGCGGTATGTAAGGGGCGAAGGTGTACTGCAAATAGGCTTTGAAGTCAATAGGCAGCTAGGATTGCGGTACAAATCTGTTTTCGGGTCCGCTGACTTAATGAAATGCCCTTGATGCTCTTTACAGCTTGATTGTAGTTCGCTTTGATGTTAAGTCTTTTTAAAGTTATGAAAATTGTAAAGTGCGTTTAAATTTTATCTTCGTGAAATTGAGCTTCCTTGCGCATTAAAATGCTTTACGATTTTTTGCCCTACCTGTAATTTTATTTGGCCTGATAATTACGTACTTTTAGTAGGTACTTACCTACTTACTAAATACAGGTGACCACTGATCTCCTGCATTAAATGCGAGCCTATTAATTTAATTATAATTGATTGTTTAATTTTGAGACGGATCCTTTATTTTAAAATCTCTGCTAATAATATTAAAACGAGGAAATATTTGATCGTTTGTTTGTTTGCATTGAATAGGCTCCGAAACTACTGGACGAATTTTGATGAGATTTGGCACGGATATAAAGTAAACCACGGGGAAGTACATAGGCAAAATGTGGGGTTCTCGTGATATTTCCTTTGTGCGCACGAAGTCGCGGACAACATCTAGTCTGATTATAATTTCACCAAGTTTGTCAACATCATACCAATACATGTCCAATGGACCCAGCAAATTAAATAAATTTGTGTCCAGTGTCCACAGTCCCACACTCAAAAGTCAAGTCAAAATTACATCGGGTGACTGAATCCGGAACTTCCCCGAAATTCTTGGACAGTTTCATTTTAATGTGGATTATTTGGTTTTCTAGAGATTCGTTGACCCTTACTCGTGCCAAAAGTCTTTTTAAAATGTCATGTACAAATCTTTTTATTAATTTGTTTTAAATATTGAATATATTGTAGTAAAAGAAATACATAATATTATATTCGCTACCTTGGTTTGTTAGTAAACATAGGTACCAGTGGCGAAGGGTCTAAAGGGTTCTTTCTTATCGGCTTCCATTTCAGATTACCTCATGAAGACCTCTAACTAAAGGAGAAAACTAATATATGGAAAACAATAATATGTACAAGTATATTGTATACAACAATATATACAAGTCAGGTTGGACAAGCGATAGCGCGATGTAGACCGACTCAAGCGACATCTATGCGATGCACGTTGCAAATTTAACACGAATATTGGAATCACAGATCTCATTGAAACCCGATATATTTGTAGTTATGATGGGAGATCATAGAAACTTTATCTCGTTAGAAATAAGGTTGAAATTCAAACTTGTTTTTAATAGCCAGCTGGCCAACTAAAGAACAATATTATTAATATGATTTATCCGATGACAGCTCGGAGTAATTAAGGGCTATTTTTCTGTGACAATAACCCGCAATTTTGTAGCATTTACTAATGAGGAGCCGTTATTAGATAATATCACGTGCATCATGCGACGAATGGATTTTTAAAAGTAGCTCGACGATACCTCAGCCAGCGCGTCCTTGGATGTAAAATCATGTTATTACATTACGTTAATAATAAATATTGTTCAACTATTATTTTTGAAATTATATTAAGCAGTGAGAAGTGATTAATATAATTCATCTTTTTTTAAGTTTAAGTTTTTTCAAGTTTAATCTAATACGTGTTTATGTACTTATATGTGAATATTGAATGTGAGACTACTTGTATTGTGTTTATTGTTGGTGATAAAACATTTGAATAAATCGACTTTTATGGTAAGCGGAGAGTTGGATACGTACCTACTATCAATTGTAATTTGTAGTTATCATAATAATAGACGATCATAATATTAGATATTATTATTTAATAGGTGGTAGTACCGTGGAAGTGTTTTAATATTATGATTATCTTACAATTGTTAATTAATACACAGAAAAACGTTTTATTATTAAGTAACAATTTTGTATTTTGAAATACACCTAATTGTAGGTATAAGAATACCGTATATATATAATAATAGGAGTAGGGACCGTAGGTATAACTATAAGAATACCTAAGTATTTACAATTTCTCTCGGACACGACACAACTCTACATGCTTGTAAAGACCTTGACCATTATACACATAATATGGTGCTAAATTTTCTTTTAAAAAAATCTTGCACAACTCACATCTAACGACTAGGGATGCCTCTGAAGGAAAACCACCCTTCGCCAGTGATAGGTACCTATGTAAAAACAAATTTTATCTAATAAGATAAGATAGTATAATTTTTTATCTCTGCTCCATTTATGAGTAAGATAGTTCAGTATGATTTCATAATGCTACCGATTGTGATAAATTGTGGTCTTATCGTGTTAAACTAGAATACAAAACCAAATAAACAGAAGGTGAAATTTTAAACAGGTGCATGATCAGTATTCGATTCTCGTCCAAAAACTGTGACCTTAAATTTGACCAGCAGATGAATCGTAACATTACGAAACATCATCTATTGAAAATGAATAGAAGATGTTAATACTTAATGTGGCCATTTTAGACCTGCCGAATTCAAGGGCGTACCCAGGATTTCAGCTAGGGGGGCAGCTCATACCTGTTTCGAGAAGATGGTCGGTCTGGTATATTGAAAATTGGAAAATTGATGTTTATATGGGGGGGGGGGGCAGCTGGCATGGCATGGCACTGCTACCTGGCAATGGTACTGTACTTTTACGTTAACACGTACGTACGTTTTTTTTTTAGGTACGTAACCCAAAAGTACAGATAACTAAATATTAACTTAATGACCATAAGCTTAATGCCATCTCCGTTTAGATGCAAACACACTTAATTGTAATAACAAAGTTAATTGGATAGAATAATAATATTGTATTTTACTTCTGTCCAAAGAATTTCGTAACATCGTTGCATGCATTGCATCAAAGCTATGTGAAAATATTCAATATCTGAATCTAGCTCGGTTATTATTAGTGTTTCCTCTGTTGTTCTCTCTAAGCCATAAGCAACAAACACAGCTAGATGCTGCCACGCGGTACTAGGTTACAATATTTCATTTTGTTTCTAGTTAGTCATGAAATGTTCTGGTATATATAGTTAACTTATAAGTCTGTCATTGCGATTGGTGCTTAGATATGTTATTGAGAATTTAAGTAGACGATCCTGAAAAAAAAACTACAGTTGAAACTACTTTTAAAAATATCGCAATTTATTATCGTCAGTTCTATATTATGTATTGTGTAGCTCCGTGGCCTAGTGGGTAGACCGTTTGATTCGCACTCGAGAGAGTGCAGGTTCTATTCCCAGGTTGTGGCGTGTACCAATGAGACTTTTTCAAATCTCAAGTATATTATACGGACGTTCTAACGGTGAAGGAAAACATCGTGAGGAAACCCACACATGGTTGGCACTAGACGTATTGACCAGTCATTCCTCTGGACTAGGCTGACTATGTTCTGACAATGCCGTATGTGCTTGGGCACACATTACATTTAAACACCAACTGTCCCAGGCACTACAGTATTTCAAGAGTGGTTACTTCGCTCGGAGAATACTGTATAAATCATCGATAACGGATGAAAAGGCCTAAGTTTAGTTTTTATTGTGTACCTACTGGGACCATGAATGGTTTAAATGTCAATAAATCGCGCTAAAATCTATAATTGCTGTTAATAGCACTACCTATATTATTTTGCAATGATGTGATAAATATGGGTTTTATGACGGTGCCGGTGTCTTTAAAAAAACAGCCAAGTGCGAGTCGTGTTCGCGCACGAAGGGTTCCATATAAAATGGCAAGAAAACCAAGTTTGTTGTTATAGCAGCAACGGGCGTATCTCATCATCATCTGTGAATATTTAAACTGTCTCGCTATCACGGTTCCTGTTGACAGACTGACGGATAGGCGGACAGAGAAATTTCAGTAGGTATCTAATAGGGTCTCGTTTTACCCCTTGTTTACGGAACCCTAAAAAAGGAACCTGCAAGAAAAGCATAGATAGCTAACTCCCCACACAGATTTCGGTGACGGTGGCCGGTTTCATTGAAACCAGGCCAGTTACGCAGGAGTAATTTTATAGTGCCCAAGTCTGTGCGCAGTACACAAGATCACTCTCTCTTTCTTTACTCTCATAAATCAGTGGGACGGATGACCGACACGACTGGCGAGAGATCAGGCGCAGGTCCGACTTTTTACATGCCCATCCGACGCATGGATCACCTTTCTTGTAACTAACCTAACCTAACATAACCAAACTTGGAAACTACATTTTTTGTTGTTCCAATGCGGGAATCGAACCCACGACCTCCGTCGAGTCGAGAGCCAAGCTCTAACCACCAGACCACGGAGGCTGTTAAGAAAAGCATACTATTGCTTCTACAATAGTTATTTTTATTATCGAATAAAAAATCCTATATTATATAGATACACATTTTACACCGTTGTACACAGCACCTTATTTCTACAACATTTTTGCCTCACGTTTCGCACGTGCAACTACGCCGGATTCGTACTTTATTCAGTTCGCTAATTTATTACCGGCTTAGTTCGCTCTGCAGTCTGCATATCCCGCGAACACGAGACATTTTTATGTGCTTCATGTTGCGGGATTTACGTTTAATGTGGTTTACCTTTAGATTTAACAACAGTATACAATTTGTATACTTACATTTATCAAAGCTCTTAGAAGAAATATGAATTCATGTTTTTATAATAAATTATGTAAATCCTAAAATAATATTTGGAATGAAAAATACGCCTTCGGCGCAAAACGACATACTCTCAAGAGGACATATTCTCATTCTGAAAATAACGCAATCGCCAAAGGCCAGAAGTACAGTCGTCAATTTTATTTTATTTCTCATACTCGGAAAGTAGTGTTGTTTTGATCTGATTATTGGGTGGAAGATGCTGCTTTCCTTTCATAGGGAGGGAAAAACTCATACAAATTCATTCCGGCCCGAGGGCCGGAAAAACTTCAAAACTTAAAATAGAACTGCTGTCAGCTGTGAAGAGTTTTATGTAAAAAAAAAATATTAAAAAATGACATGACTTGCTAAACAGCCAATGTGAATTTAGCGCAAACTTCTTAAACTAGCGGAATAAGCCGCGAGTGCCGCGACAATTACACGGTGAGCGGCAAGTTCCATATTTAAAATTTAAAAAGTCAACACAAATTGGCGGGTTACTAAAATCTGTTATGTATGTATCTGTTACGGACTTTCGTGCTAAGATTTGAATTGAATATTAAAAATGAGTTCAAGCGAAATATTGACACAAAATATTGATCCAGAACAGCCAAATCTCTCAAAATATATCAAACAACATAAATATTCCAAACAAAAATGTAACTTTTAATTTCACGAATTGTCCTAATTTGACTATTCATTTTAAATAGGCACTACTAATATATTATTATCAATAAATAGTTTAGATAAACAACTAGTTTTATTTTCCTCATATTCTAAATGAAAAGTAGAGTGTTTGCCACGGGTAAAAGAATCAATTCCTACTCGGACTATAGCCGCCTTCTAACTACCTCGGGGATTGATTCTTTTCAACCCTAGGCTAACAATCTACTATTACGTGCGACTTTGCCCACGTTAAATTCGATTACTACCCATTTCCGGTCATAGAATATGTTTCTAGTGCTCTACGTCAGGTTGGTAGGTTACAGTATACAACATTTTTTTTTATAAAAAACACAATCTCTGAGAAAAGTGATTAAATCTCTGTAGATGATAGATTGAAGAGCCCATGAAGTATAAAACTACGTTGGCGAATTCTAAAAATAACTAAAAAGGTAATGTGGGTCAGCCATCTTGACTCTCTTGAAGATTGATGACGTAGCAGCTATTAAGTCACAGACCTATATTATGATCTTACTATTATGAATGTGAAAGTTTGTGAGAATGGATGGGTGGATGTTAACAACAAGAATAAGAACTCTTTCACGCAAAAACTACTGAACGAATTTAGATGAAATGTGGCGTGGTAGTAGTTTAGGCTCTGGATTACATTACATACTGTATTTACGTGGGCGGAGCTACGGGCAAAAGCTAGTACGTATATATTTTATAGCGATAATCATAATTTTAAATGTGATTTAGATGCATTTCAATGAAAGTTTTCAGGTGAACTAAAAGGAACGGCGGTCAATACCATTCTGTCCCGTAAAACTCAGACTAAGTACATAATATTATACATAACACTCTGGCCGCCAAACAGATTTTTCATGTACAGGGTGGCCCATAAGTCCTTTGAAATTTAAATTTCGAATAAAATTCAAACGGTGCGCAAGAATGGCGCGCGGGGTAGGGGGGAAGCACCAACGGTCTTTCGGAATTCAGTCGCCATGGAGCGTTTCACTGGTGCGGACCGTGCTTTTTGTGTGCGCGAGTTTTATCGCAACAATAATTCTGCTACCGTTGCGCGACGTAAATTTCGAGAACATCACAATTTACGCAACTTTAACGACACTCCAAGTATTCAAACGATTAAGAACTGGGTTACTAAGTTCGAGGAGAGTGGTTCTACGTTGGATAAAAAACGGTCAGGTCGACCAAGGACATCACGCACGGAAGAAAACATCGACGTAGTGAAACAGTCAATTCGTGAAAATCCTACCCAGTCTACTCGTAAGCGTTCCAGTGCATTAAACTTATCGAGAACTTCATTACAGCGGATTTTAAAGAAAGATTTACTTCTTCACCCTTACAAGATTCAATTAGTACAGGAATTAAAAGATACTGACCCTATGCACAGACTAAATTTTGCAAATGAAATGTTCGACCGCTTTACATCGTTTAATAACGTGTTATTCTCTGATGAGGCTCACTTCCACATCAACGGCCATGTCAACAAGCAGAATTGTCGCTACTGGAGTTGCGAAAATCCGAATCGCAAACATGAAAGGCCCTTACATAGCCCTAAAGTGACAGTTTGGGCGGCTATGTCAGCGCATGGCATCATAGGCCCTTACTTTTTTGAGGACAGCAGAGGTCGCGCGGTTACTGTTGATTCGCAGCGCTATGTGGCAATGATCGAGAACTTTTTTGCACCAGAGTTGCAGAATTTTCCAGTCTTCAATACGCGGACCTGGTTTCAACAGGATGGAGCAACTGCCCATACCTCTAACACCGCTATGCCCGTCGTTCGTCAACTTTTCCCTAGTAAAGTTATCTCTCGAAGAGGAGATATTGCCTGGCCACCACGTAGTCCGGATCTGACCCCAATGGACTTTTTCTTATGGGGTTATCTTAAGAGTAAAGTGTATGAAACCAACCCGCGGTCAATCGATGTCTTGAAAGAAAATATTCGACGAGAAATGGCAAGCATTACAGAAGTTACTTGCCGCGCAGTGATGGACAATTTTAGACGTCGCTTACAGGAGTGCCACGACCGTAACGGATTACATTTAGACGATGTAATTTTCAAAAAATAATTCCCATTTTATTAAGATTACTTCAAAATAAAAACCTTTTTCATATTGTAATTAGTTTTTTTTTATGATTTTTTTTTACATTTCAAGAGACTTATGGGCCACCCTGTACTTACCTTGGATTAATAAAATAATATCAAAAATTTAAGGCTGGCTTTTTGGATTAGGCCCATTATTGTTACTTTATGCAGTACTTTATTATTATTATCTAGGTACAGTAAATACTTCTTAGACATCGACAACCCTAATCGTTTCAAGCCACGTTTCAAACTATTTCGCACACAGCCACTGAGCTTTTATTGCTATTAAAATATCAATTTTTAACTTTACAATGTACGTACCTAATAAATCATTTACATATTTTTGAAATATGTTTTGTCAGGCGTTATAGTAAACGTTTGAGTATAATATACTAATAGTAAATACAATTTACATAAGTGAAAAAGTGTAAAAAATGTAACATCATATTTCCAGCCAAATAAAAGGGCGAGTGAAATTATAAATCACAACAAAATACGTTTTAATTAAAGCCAGCATTTGATATTCCAGCCTCGTCTAGAATGTTCTGGGGATTTCATCATCCGCCGTCTGACTTTGACGGAGTTGCGAAATATGGCCGGGATGTTGATGGAAATATGAATACGATGGGGTACGGACTATGGGCAGATATGTTTAGGTCAAGTACAGATTGTACAAGGTGTAGAAAATTATGCTGATATATCAAAAACATGATTGAGAGTTATAAAACACGAATGAACAGAAAATCATATACTTTAAACGAGCTAATCTTGTATTTATATGATCGGAATTTCAGAAACGGCTGCAAGTATTACCATAAAATGCAGTATGCAGGGAGTTTTGGGGAAGACACTGCGCATATTAAGCTATTTATGTTTTTTTCTTTTGTAGAGCCACAATTTATATCAATAATTTCGACTCAATTGTGTCGTTCCGATTGTATACATGTTTGGTTCGATTCTCGTTCCAAAAAAATATATATATAACATGTGAAAATTTTGACCTTAAATTTAGACTAGATTATAATATAAAATTCTATTCATAACAATGTACTTCTGTACATATTGTAAATATTGTAACTTTTTTTTTTCGTTTACATTTTTTTTTCTTTTTGTTGTATTGTATGATACATAATTATGTTGGTTATCTTTTTACTAAAAGGTGGCACCCGCGCGAGTTTCTTACGCCGGTTCTTCTGGCCGGGTTAGGGTTCCGAACCGGTAGTAATTGTAATCCCTTTTTTTTGTTTAACGTTCAGAAAACAAACCTTGTTTGTTATTCTGAATAAAAAGATTTTTATTTCATTTATAACCGCGCGCCCGTACTACTCGACAAGCGCGTGACCTTGATGCCGGCGGGATTGTACGGCAGTGTGATGGTGTACATGCGACGTGCGAGTTGTCAGGAAATATTTTTAGTTATGCGAACTGCCATTACCTATGTAATATTGTCGCCTAATGTTGGGTTAAATATATTATTTGGATAACGAAACACCTGTATATAATTTTTGCGTTGTTCGAAAATTCGGAATGTGGTTCGAATCACGAACATTTATTATGTTTTTGTGAATCTTTTTATTTTTTTAAATTTACTAGAACTCCTCGGTTTCCCAGGTAGGTAGGTACTTATAAATTGAATAAAACGAATCACAGAAAAGTCTTTGGCTGAAATCAATGCGAGACAAAATACTCACAAAATAATAAATTTGTGATGCTTTCATGTTTAAAACTACATTATTTCAAAAGTTCTATTTGATAACAAAAGAAAATTGGGTGTCACAAAAATGGACCAATTTTTCCATGTGTCTGTCTAGGTGCAGTAGTTAAATTATATTGCGGCAAGAACTGCGCAAGATCTGCAGGCGCAATTTCTTGCACTGTCTGCATAATGGGTGTAATTGATGTTTAAATTAAGGCGCTGTTACACACTATATTACGTCACGGCCAGGCCATGTATTTCCCGAGAAATATTTGTCTGTCTGATAGCTAACTGGCGTGTTGCCAGAGGCATCACTTTCGTTAGGCTACTGAACATAGGCTAATTTGTTGTTCAGTTTATAGTGATATAGGTGTCCGCATTCCAGGGTATTTAAATCTTAATATTAAATGCACGCACAAAATTATCATGATGGTTTATTATAATAATTGTTGCTCTTTACTGGTCAAGATAACTCTAGCTTACACACTTACTTACTTACTTACTAGAACACAAAAAAAGGTCCATAATTAAAAAAATATGGTTTTATTTTAAAATCTACTTACTACACTTCTTTTGTTATTTAAAGTTACATTTGTTTTTTGTTTTAAACATTTACGGATTAACAGTGATATTCATATCATTAAGATAAGCTTGAGTTACTCGAGAGGTATGCGCGGCTGAGCATTATCCTGCATAAAAACAAAATCGTCACCGATATATGGGGCACACGGTACGACATTTTCTTCTAAAACTTCTCTGATATAGCGGTCTGCAGTCAGACTCCCTCTGTCAATCACTACCAAGTCTGTGCGAGCTCCGAAACAAATGCCCGCCCAAACCATTATTGATCCACCACCGTATGCAACTGTAGTTTCAAAATTTGTCTGAATGTATCGTTCTCCTTTGCGTCTGTATATTCTTTGCCTGCCGTCAATTTGATTCTGAAGAGAGAGAGAGAAGAGAGAATTCTGCACTCATCACTAAACAATACCTTACTCGATGATCGATTAAGTCGATGTTCCTGAGCAAAAGTTAACCTGTTTCTACGATGATTTACCTCGAGCCTTGGAGCCTTGGCGGGCAAAAATGAACCCAAACCAGCTTCTTCGAACCTTCTTCGTACCGTACGCTCACTTACGGTTACACCCCGCACTGCTTCTAACTCATGTCGGGCTTGGACGGCCGTCAAACGGGGGTTTCTACGTACACGAAGCCGAATCAAACGATCATCCCTACTCGAAGTGCGTCTTTTTCTGCCTTGTCCTGCTCTTCTCACATAAGTACCTGTCTCCCTGAACCGTTGGATACTGCGATGGATCGTTGAAACTGGTCGACGAAGATCTCTGGATATCAATCTGTAGGTTTGACCATTTCTTCGCATTTCGAGTGCCCTGGCAATCTCCGTTGGGGCTTAGTCTGGCATAATTCAGTCCTCATCTCCAAAAAGATACGCGATTAAAAAAAAACTAACAAAAAACAGTATTTCAATGAAATTTTAAATCAAACTCAGAAGGAAGAAATACTCGAAGTTCGCTCCAGATAAGGTGTATTTGAATAAAGTTAAAACAATTGCATAACATGTGATGTTCAGTTGTTTTCTTAATTTGAAAATATTTCTTTTAAAATTAAATGACGTATAAACCAGCCAGCAACCTTATATGATACTGATATCAAGCCATTATTTAACATGTTCTGCTAAATATGCCGGTGTGTGTAGTTTAAATAATAATCGCCCTGTGGTCGAAATTTGTCAATATTTTACGTACAGTTTTTCACTTTGTACAGAATATAGACATCTGTATGTGTGTGTACAGAATTAGAAACCATCGCATGGAGTATAGAGGATTTACTATAGTTGATATAGAACGATTAGACACCGCAACAGTGACGCAATAATAGTGTAAATATACAAAGGCAGCTCAGCACACAAATCCTCAAAATTACAACAACACCAATCTCAGGAAACACCATAAAGACTATAGACTATTGACAATAGTTGCTATAAAACGCCTAGACTAGACACCGTAACAGCTGCGCAATTACAGTGTAAATATACAATGGCAGCTCAGCACACAAATCCTCAAAATTACAACAACACCAATCTCAGGAAACACCGTAAAGACTATAGACTATTGACAATAGTTGCTATATAACACCTAGACTAGACACCGTAACAGCTGCGCAATTACAGTGCAAATATACAATGGCAGCTCAGCACACAAATCCTCAAAATTACAACAACACCAATCTCAGGAAACACCGTAAAGACTATAGACTATTGACAATAGTTGCTATATAATACCTAGACTAGACACCGCAACAGTTGCGCAATTACAGTGTAAATATACAATGGCAGTCGCCTTGAATAAACAATAAATGCACGGCTAGTTCGTTCACTCGCGTGCGATGTAATCTGCGGAACGAAACCGCAGGCTTCCTCCACGGAATTCACTTTAATTAATATAATATGACCAATATATTAATTTATAATTACAATATCAAAGAAAGCTGAGGAAATTGCTTATATAATTTGAGTCAATCTTCTATACAGATAAATAAAATTGAAATGTCTGTTTGTAATTTCAAATTTACAGCTATTCGTCTAATGCATATGAAAGTATATTCGGTACTTACAATAAAATATCAATTTTTAAAATTTTTGTCTATTCGTCTGTCTGTCTGTCTGTTTGTTCCGGCTAATCTCTAAAACGGCTGGAGCGATTTTCACGGGACTTTCACTGGCAGATAGCTGATGTTATAAGGTCTAACATAGGCTACTTTTATTTTAGGGTTGCGTTTCAGTTAGCTATACGCAAACGAAGTTGTGGGCATCAGCTAGTTTTTATATGGACACATATGGCGATTTCGACTTTTTCTGAGGTAGTCCAAGCATATACTACCAAAAAGTAAGATTTTGCTCCAAGGTAAACCCTGAATCGTGTAAAAGTGCTGAATAGAACTCTTGACTCCTTATAAATAGACATGTTTTGGAGATTTCAGCGTTGATTTTAACAAAATTTTAACTATTTCTCTTTTGTGTATGTTTATTTAGTATTAGTTTGATATTTTGATTTACTTGATAATTAATATTTATTTTATATATATATATATATATATATATATAAATATATATAATTTATAATAATTAATCCTCTAATTGACATAGTGGCATATGCTTGCAGTTCTTTAAACAATGCCGAAATTACCAAACGGGTATATTTAACGACTGAGGAGTTCTGTTCAGGGGGGGTATTATGAGGTCTTGTAGCAGTATTACTTTAACATTACTTTTGAATTTCATATAAGCAAACATGATCTCTATTTATATAGACAAAAAGATATTTTTAATTTGCGCGAAATCTAAAAGTAATGTTAAAGTAATACTGCTACAAGACCTCATAATACCCCTCCTGTGCTTTTGGATCCAGGGTATGTATACCTTGGTGCAAAATCTTATTTTTTGGTAGCTTATGCTTGTGTCACTTCAGAAAAAGTCAAAATCACTATATGTATAAGGTTTGGTAAAATCAAATACGGATATTTTGGGCATTTGCTGCTATATATATATATATATATATATATATATACATTTTTTTCCAAATAATTTTATGTTACGAAAATCAATTCGTTTTGTTATGCTTAACTATATTATACCGTATACGTGATTTAATACCGTTTTAATATGCTACAACTACATGCACACCGTATATTATGCAAACATGACATAAATAATTTATTTACCTACTTAAAATATAGTTCTTGAGTGTTCCAAATTCGTGTGTTAATGAGCACAATCATTATTTTATATTATTAACGACAATTATTTAATTAACAAGTATAGAATGTATTATTAGACTAATATATAAGGATTAAAAATGTGAAGGCATATTGGTATACAAGCGACGATCATCGATTATAGTCGATAAAAAATGGAACTAGTTCAAGCAATGAGATAAGTACCTACAACGGCGTCACAGAAAAACACCGTAAAAGATGCCAAAATTGCTAATCGCTCAGTGATTACCAGCCAATCTTAAAAGTACATAAAGTCTATTTTTTTAGTTTTTTTAATGTCACTTTGATGCACATAAGTGTAATTAGAAAATATGAACTAAATTAATCATGATAATCTGACCGCACGTCATTACAAATACCAAAGAACGACCTTGCTATGTTCTTATTAGCTACGTCGTACTACTAGTAGGTACAGTCGCCGACAAACACTTCTTTTGGACCTTATTACCATAGTAATAAGATCGAATACTGGTACATCGGATCTGTCGTCGACCGTACATGCGGGATATGTATCAAACGTTTAATTTTTTGATAAGCGATAATAAATCTTATTAATGTCAACCAAAACAAAACTAATTAATTTAGTTACAATAAAAATAGAATAAAATAGGTTTGTAATGTTATTTACGTAGAAAAGCAAGTTTAAGCGGCTTCCCAAGATAAAATCGCGAACGTAAGCTACGGTCTGACAAGAGTCAAGACAGTAAGTATAGAGTCTTGAAATAAACAAGATTTTGTACTCGCATTTATATTGCAAGTAAGCAGTGTGTTTATGGTAAGTAATGTTATCATGACATGCATCATAGACAAGGCTATTTAATTATATTTGTACTAAAAGATTCCCTGAACTATGTTATTATCTAACCCGCAAAAATAAACTGCCAAAGCCAGGAATTAGGCTCAATATTTTTTCTAGTTAACTTCTGATATTATAAGAAGGCTACCTTAATATTTGAATCTCATCACAAAATACTTTGCTAACGTTCAAATTATTATTATAATATAATTAAGGGTCTGTTTCACGATCGCCTAGTAAGTATCTACCTAACGGATAGCTTATCTGGAAGTTTTGTCGCTGCTTACTTTATACTGAGCGACAGAGACAAATTTTCTGGATAAGCTATTTGTCACTTATTAGGCGATTGTGAAACAGGCCCTAAACAATACAATCTTGCAAAATATTCTTATAACATACATTCTAACTAGGTGTACGTTTCTATAAAGCGTGTGTACTAAACTCAACAGGCACATCGTCTCAAATCCTCTAATTCACTTTATTTGTATATATATTAGCCCCGCAGCTTCGCTCGCCTGGAAGAGTGTTCGTGACAAAAAACTTCTTTTGCAAATATACCTGCAATATAGTATTAGCACAGTAGAAATATAATTTATAATAAATTTTCACACGAACTTTAAATGTAAGATATCTCCTAGATATAAGGATAATTAAATTGTATCCGTCTAAATAGCTTCTGAAAATACCACATTTTTTCTGATAATTTTTTTATACCTAGAATAGGTATAGTAACCTATGCTTAAAAGATAGACATATCTATGCCATCGCGGACTTTTTTGTAGACCTATAAAAGAGAAATAATATTTTTCGATAAAAGTTCCCAGACCGCTTGATTTTTTCCGACACCTTCAACAATTATCGTCATAAATCAAACAATTTCTACAAACCTTAAAAAAATATTACCGACCTAAACCTTCCTAAGGAACCACTCTGTCGGTTAATGTAAACAACATGAAAATCCTTTCAGTAGTTTTTGAGATTATCGCGAACATACAGACTAAGGCCCGTATTAATAAGCCGTTCTCAAACTCGTTCGCCAGACTTTTCTTGGCTGAGACGGTCTCAAGTAACGATTAGCTTTTCAAGATGGTCTTTAATTCATAGTGTGATCTCAAGACCGCATCAGTTGATAACGTTATTGAGATCACTTCCTCAAATTTTAAGCGTCATCTACACGACAAAGAACGAATAAAATAACGTTTCGTTTACACTTCTAAAAAGAACGGATTTATTGATTATAAATTCATTCAATATTTCTTTTTAAAATTGTAATATTTAATAATATAAATACAAAAAAAAGTTTAGTCCGTATTTTTTATATTGAAAAAACTGATTTTCATTAATTTTCACGTAGATATTAATATTTATTATTGTCTAGCATATGGACATCCATATTTTTTAAACAACTACGTAAAACCGAATGCGGATCATTGCCATTCGATAAAAGTTCTTCTTCTTCTTATTCTTTAAAGTGGCTCCTTAGTGATTCGCCAATGTGTTGTGTGACGAAAACTCTGCCTTATGAGTAACTAACTAACAAACACAAACATTTAGGGTCAGTACCACAGTTTTTCTTTTGTTAATAGGTATGTACATAAAGTTTCAGTAAAATGAGTATTTACAAAACACAGAACAGATTTAAGGTTGATAGAGCGTGGAATTGTAGGATCTCTCCTAGGAGGGGATCATATAATGAGGACTGTTTTTTGGGCAGCTAAAAAAAAGTTCTGCTGTCAAGTGTCAAATCAAGTCACTTTTGTTTTAACTTTTATCTTTGGTATTGAGTGCTATTAATATAAATCAAATAGCTAATTCGTTTAATGTAAATAAATAAATAAAATCGAAAATATTTCTATAAATACTCGACACTTTTTTATAACTTTATTTTGTGTTGAGTATGTAGTGTAAATTCTGAGTTTGTTTAATCATAAGTATTTAGATTTTAATTTTTATAATTATTGTAACACAACCAAAAACGCAACAAATAATATTGCACTGTATCCCAAGCCGTACTCAAGTCAAGGTTTGACTGCACTCACGAAACCGCGTCTCATGTAACAGTTTGACAACAATGACACTTGATTAACGAGTCTCGTTAATTAAAACAACACTTTCTTGAGAATTGTCTTAGAGATAAGAACGCTTTATTAATACGGGCCTAAGTATCCTATGTCCGTCTCTTGATTCTAAGCTACCTCCCCACCAATTTTCAGCTAAATCGGTTCAGCCGTTCTTGAGTTATAAATAGTGTAACTAACACGACTTTCTTTTGTATATTTAGATGTCATGAAAATATGAAGGATACAGCTCCAGACGGTAAGAAGAATGGGACCCGTCTGCCCGAACGCCGTTGACAAAGAAAAACTGCAAGTGGGACGTACGGCTTCGTAGTTTTAAATTATGCATGCTGTGCTCAAAGTGAATACGAAATGGTCGCAATTTCAGTATTTAGATTACAAAATTACAAGACCTAAGATATAAATCTTTGCCTTTCTTATAATTCATAAATCAATAATAAAACTTTTGATAGCGTTTGCGCTGTGGTGCAGCTGCGTTTCAACTATCTGTCAAAACGTTAGCGCGATACCGAATCATTCAAAAAGTCGAGTAACGTTCACGGTTCGATTACGATTCAACTGAAACAACTTAGCGCGATTGTCCTGCAGGTAAACTTCATGCACGCAAAGCCATGGAAACATAACCTAACTATCTTTCTCGTGACCCTCCTTATTCTATTAATGTAGATATTTCTATTTTTTTACATTTCAACACAAGATTGTCTCTTTAAAAGTATAAGATTAAATGCTCTTCCAGTTTCCAGTTTGTGCATGAAAATTAATTCTAACATGGGCTTCTACGGTAGGTTATGAAGGGTTTACCGCAACGGGAATAGCCCTCCTGGCTGTCATAAATTTGGATGGAGCAAGGCAGATCATCGCTGTTTCCTTAACGGGCCGTCTTATGGCCCTCTTAATTAATTTGAAACTTTCTGAGGTCTCCTGCGGCGCGCGATTTGAATAATAGCGCGGATAGGGACGCTTACTTAATTTTAATTGTAAATATTTATGTTAAATATATACCCGAGCGAAGCACAATATTGTACAATAAAATATTGCCCACAGTTTTATATTGAAAGGGAAAGCTGATCGCCGATTCCGAGATGTACATTTTGGAGAAATTATACATTTCCATTTCAAATGGCAAAGAGTCAAATATATCGTTCCATTTAAAAGACAGACCGTTCCAAATAAAATATGGATTTTATGAAACCGCAAAGACCAAGACTAGGTATATAATAAGCAGTTATACAATACTTGGCATAGCTGTGTATTCACTAATCAGTAATTACAAGGTGCAGGTATAATATTATGGTAATTCAAAGTTTTTATCTGAATGTTAGAAAATCGTGCCGTAAATGCACAATATATTATGTTATTTTGCTACTTACAAATAATACCGTTATCAGTTCCAAGTTAGTACAGTGGTCAGCAAACAAAATTTATTACCTGTGTACAAACAAAATTTTATATAAGTAACTTTGTAGGTTATGTTATTGTGTATTCTGTGCACATAAAGTAGTTTAGAAAGGCAGAACTTCAATGAAGCAGCGACTTGACTTCTCTCAAATAGCAGTTATGAATGTATGAAGTTAGACCAAACTTTTGAAAACAAAAACTATCTAATTACTACATAACTAAGCCGTAAGTATATGATACTACATTGCTAGTTGGCACTTGGCACCTCGACTATTTCAGCCTTTTTAGATATAACTAAATATTTAGTATATTTAGCAACTGCCTACTTATTATTTAGTACGTACTATTGAACATTTCGCAAATTAAGTGAGGCTTCAAACTAATTAGTGTGTGACTTGTGAGTGCTCACACAAGGCACTGTCTAACGAGCTGAGCAGATGGCTCGGACGTGCCGAACCTGACTTATGAAGGTAGTAGGTAGAGGGTAGGAGAGACTAGGAATGTTTTAGTTAGTAGTAGTATAAAACAGCGCAGAGGATATTCTGCATTCACTTCATGCATAATACCTAGTTCATTTGCATGATCTACTACCAGGGTAAGGGCTACTTAATCACTATTCTAGAGTCTAGTAGTAATCAATATAATAAGTAATGGAATGTCAGGGCTTGCAAGTATACGTGATTGTGAAAATTTGTTTTTTTTTTCGTGTAAATTAATGTGTAGTGTTGATGCGAATGCGTGCGTGTTTGTGTGGGACGTCACACACACCGTGTGAGAGGGATGTCTGTGTGAGTAAAAATAGTTAAATCGTTACTAATTATTATTATTACACGGTAGATTTAATAAAATTCACAAATAACTAATGTATATCACCTGTATTAATTATGTAACTACAGTTACAAAGTAGTGTCGCAATCTTTAATAACAACAGATGTATAATATTAAATAAAATAAAAAATGTAGTCGACTCCATGGTATATTGTAGTTTATCAATTTGTTTCTTTTTTTTATGTAATGAACCAGAAAACGAGAAGACGGATCGCCTGATCTGACCTGAACCTGACCTGATCGTTCCCAGTCCTTAAGATCCCCAACCGCCCTTGGGCCCCCGGTAACCTCGCTCACTCGGCGAAACACAGCGCAAGCGTTATTTCACGCCGGTTTTCTGTGAGGCCGTGGTATTTACCCGGTCAAGCCGGCCCCCATTCATGCTGAAGCGTGGCTCTCCCACAATTACCTAGTTTTTGTTTTCTTTGTACCTATAGATAAAGTTTGTATTCCAAGTACTAAGTGTCAATTCACACCGAAACGAAACGATACCCAACGCGGCGCTGCATTTTTAAGCTAGTTATTTAAATTGAACTTTATTACTTACACAAGAGGATACACGTTTCATTGTAAGAGTTCGAATGTCAAGTTGCACCGCGCTGCACAATGGATGTGCAGTGTATGACTGATGTCATATGAAACGTGTCTCTTTTTGATTTGAGAATAAAGTTCAACTTTGAATACTCTCATCATCATCATCTTAAAAATGCAGCGCCCGCGCCACAACGCGTCGCGTATCATCGCGGTGTGAACTGACCCAAAGATCTTTTTGAATACCTACCTCCTTTTAGTTTGTAGAACGCGGACAACAATCAGTGGACACTGGAGAGGTCATCTAAGGTACTACCCCGGTCAGGTACTACGGTATCACTATGGAGCAATAGTTGCTCCATAGGTATCACCAAATCCACCAAATCCTGTAATTTGCATACTTTTTTCTAGTGACCATGATTTAGAACAAACACGTGCCGATGCTCACGCCATTGGAATTGCGCTCGTTGGTTGTTAGTTTAGCATGAAGCCCTAAGACCATCCAGTGAAAAAAAGTCAGTAGTTATAAAGTTAATCCTTACTTATATTATAAATATGAATGTGAGTTTTTTGTTTGGTTATTACGCTTTTACGTAAAATTACTTTAGCGATCATCATGAAATTTGGCACAGATATAGAGTTGACTTTTTATCGCGGGAGAATATACGGTTCCCGTGGGATTAAAGCTAGTACATTATAATTATTATTTCGCATTTATCAACTGTCAGTGAAATAATACCTCGTAACCATGAACCATCATACACTTTCTACAGCCGAATTTCATCACGCGCTCAACTTAACAAGTAACAACTGATAATCCAATTACTTTTAATTAATCGTCAACATTTGACATGCTCTTATTTATGTAATAGCAATTAACAAATTACGGTAAATTACGACATTTGACGGTTTCACTTTGTTACTTTCGTTATAAAAAGTTGAATTTACGTAATTAATAATCACAGTCACCTTAATAACATATATTTTACAGCTTGAATTGGTAACACATAATATCTATAGACGTTTCACACCACGTCAGTCTGGCCCTTGCTAAGCATCCGAAGAACTTTAATACTATAAAGAATATGTTTGATATTTTTTTTTATATTAAACACACATTTAATACACATCCATGACCCAGGTATACAGGAAAACTTTGTTTGCTCCCTCCTCGGGATTCGAACCCGCGACCTCCGGCTTGAGCACCGACGCGCTCGACAACTCGCAATGCGAGCAACGCTACGGGTTAAAGCTAGTGGATAAAGAAAATATAAAAGAGCTCTAACATGGCTATTGCATTCAGATTGTTGCTTTACAACGATATTCGGACTTCAAGTTGCTCTAAATCGGTCTTTCAAGTTGCCGGTTAAAAACTACCAAGCACGCATATGAACGTTTCGAGAACCGAGAAATAATGAACGTTTAGATCGAACGACCTACTTACCTTATTCCAATGTTTTGTGTGACACAGTCTTTATTTGTTCAGCGAAAACACTTAACAAAATTCGAGCACTACAACTAAAAACGTGTAGAGCACTCACAAAAAAAATTGCTGCAAAGAAACTTAGTCCGCACTAAAAAAAAATACACAATCCGTAGAAAAAAAGATTTAATAGTTTCGCATGGCACGCAGACTCTCCCGAGTGATTAAGTCGATATGGTTTTATACAGAACCATATTACACTGTATTAAGGTTTAATTTCCTTTAATTACTTTTAAGAGATCACACTGATACGGGTTGTAGGAACGATCTCACACAGTCTACTGAGTAGATTGTAGTCACACGTAAAGCAAATGCCAATGGCCGCGATGACACATCCAACCTTTAGTTCAACGTGTTTAACATAAATAAGAATATCGATACATCTACACTAATATTATAAAGGCGAAAGATTTGTTTGTTTGTTTGCATTAAATAGGCTCCAAAGCTACTGGAGCGATTTTGATACGATTTGGTAATAATATAGATTCGACCACAAGGAGAGACATAGGCTACCTTTTATCGTGGGAAAAATGTACGGTTCTCACGGGATTATCCTTTTGCGCGGGCAACAACTAGTTATATATAAAATAAATTACTATTTATATTACAGACACAAAAATAAATTACGTTTATTTATGCTATCTAGAGAATACACAAACTAACAAAGAAAATAAAGAATCATGATAATATGAGCAATTGGTACACAATATTTCATTCACTTTGAATACACACTGTTTGCTATGAATCTATCTATACACGATAATAATTACCTATTTAAAATATCATTAGACGAAAAAAAAGATGATAAAAACAGAAACAGGTACCAAATAAGTATTTAGAAACCTACATGCGTTTTAGATAAAACAAAATCGGTAGGTTCTTGTTTAAAACTTGTGAGGTTTTAATTGAAAACATTAATAACTTACTCAATTATCTACTAAATCAGCAGTTGACGTTGAACCTTATAACTCGATAAGCGTAGGTGTAGGTAATAACTGGTAATGACTAGTAGTTGAATTACCGATAGAAAATTGTTGTAAACAGTAATTAAAATAAATTGATCCAATATTGAGTAAACAAACGTTTTCTCCATCTATTACTGTTTTCTTAATTTCACTAAGTAATAGCTGAACTCCAATTCTCGTAATTGACTCACACTTTCATTATACTTTTATTGAATTATAAATGAATCGTCTTGATATCATAAACAGATTTTTGGAGTTTGGACCAATCGTAAAGGGGTTGACGTTGCATTTGACGTCAATGAGAATGCTATTTCGCTGTTTTAACATATCGGGACTGGATTGCAACTGTATTACTTCAGAATTTAATTAGCAGAATCAACCTTCAGGTACGCTGCAAATGAGGACATCACATTTTGTTTCACCAGGTGGCGCCACTGTAGAATGAAGTCTCAAAAATTTACATTTTAATCATAATTAATGAAATAGAACCGTAGAGTATTGGCCATGGCCTCTAGGGTACTGCGCTACACTATACTCTGTGTTTTTTTTTCTTAGCTACACTTTTAAAGCGCTTACATTCATTCACCATAATTAATCTAACGTTTTGATAAACATTTGTAACATTAATATTATTAAAAATTTACTCGCGCAGTCAACCCGCGCGCTACAGTAGCGGCGAATTCATACGTGATGGTCCTCATTGCAATTCTTATCAGTTTTTAATTTCATCTCTCCATAATCATCTTTAATCGTTGTAGGAAATGAAAATGATTTAACTTTTGTGTCCATAACCATAAATTTCATAATAACCATAAGTTAGCAATTACTTATATCCTAGTAAGGGCCTGTTTTGTATACGAGTATGTCGCTCGATACAAAGCAAGCATAACTTCTGAATAGACTATTCAACACCTATCAGAAGATTTTGAAACAGGCACTTAATCTTACAGAATAACTGCCAAAATCAAATAAGAACCAATGTAAGGATTAGCATCTATGTCCATAATTAACGAGTTATATGCACAGTCGTACCTTCATACTGACCATGAAATACGACAACGGCGGTAATTATATTATAACTGGAAAGTTGTCGCAAGTTAGGTACTTCAAAGTATAACGTCCAAATCCACATTAGCTACGTTGGCGTGACATCGCAAGAAATAGATACCAATAACATAGATATCCTTTATTTGTAACAAAATACATAAATAACCAAGTCACCTAATCGAATAACGTCTTGGCAGTAGGTACATTATTATAATACCAGCGTCATTTGAACCGTGCTGCACGTTAACCGATATCGCACATGTGCTGTACCGTGTCCACTGCGCCAGGTGCCCACCCTCCCCTGCAACCTGACCGTGACCATCACATGTATGGCTTGATGGGGGAGTAATGTTCAAATGTGGTCGGTCTATTAATCATTTATTCCCTTTTCCTGCTTTATATGTTAATAAAACAATGCAGTGTCAGCGGCATAAGTACGGAGTAAAAAATATATTTACTTACGTACAGAGAAACATATTTCATAGAACGATCTAAATCGATAAAAATTTGAAAATGTTGATGTCCCCTTTAACGGCCCACAACTTTCCCACACAATACTGGACACACCGTATGCTTGTAGTAGTGCAATCAAATCGAAAATCATGTAGCTGTTTATCTGTTTCTCTTTCTTTAATCTGTGGCATAAGTGCATGTCTCTGCACTCTGCTCAGTTTACTAGGATTTACCTAGTGAACTATTGTCTACTTATCATCTTTTTTATTTAATTTTTAATTCAGTTTTGTTTAATTCATACATGATGCTAATTTACTATTTTCGATTCGGATTGCCGATTTTAGGGCTCTATAGGGCACAGTATGGCTGCTAAAATTATTTAAATATTTCTTCGATTATGCCTAAAGCATTTTGCTTGTCTATGAATATAGATTTCAGCAATCCGATTTTATATCAAACGGGAGCAGCAACTAATGGAGTACAAGCGCAGCTTACATTGTAACTGCATTTAGTTATTCATTTACAGTTAGGTCCGATAGACCAGTTCCCTGTTTGTATCGGACTTCGGAATTGAGTTTTGCTAAGTTCGTTTAGGAATATGCAAGTGAGCTACTGGCACCACTGGTAGTCTAGTCAACAAGTTCAAAAACGTGTTAAATAGAAATAAAGCTCCTAAAAATATGTGCGATAGCTCATTCGATTCGGAATGACGTCTAGAAAAATGTTTGTAATGCACATAAAAAATTGCGAATTATAACTTTTAAAATAATGATATTTAAGGAACTTTGAAAAAATATCCTGAATGAGGAGGAAATTTTCAATAAAAAAGTCCTAACTCCCGGAACTCTATCTATATTATTTATATTTTTTTTTAACGCTAGAAATAGGGCTCCTTGAGGGCGTTACAGCATAGGCGCGCCGTCTAAAAAACCGGTATATCACCTAAAATATATTTTTTTTAATATTAAATAACAATTTAAAAATGTTAATAAATTATGGTGTAATCTAGATACTTGAACGAAAAAACCTCGGTGAAAAAAAATTTTTTTGTTGATTTTTTAAAAAGTTACACCATTGTTAATTAACTAATTTTTTTCCAATCTCTGTTTTTATAAATTACAACATAAAAGTTTAAATAATTGGTCTATAAATTTTGCGCTTCGTGGAGCTCTTTTTATTTAGGCACTTAATAAAGTTATGCAAAAAAAAATTTATTAAAGTTTATTATTTTGTTAATTATATTCTTTTTAAATTAACTAAAAATGAAATTTCTAAAAAATGTTATCAAAAATATATTTTTTTGGTTATATCTTATTATTGCTGTTTTCGTATCTAATATAGGTATTAATTAACATTGAAAAAAAGATTACGTCATTTGTTAAGAAATTGTTTATAAACAAATCGACTATTTTGGGATTTTAATTTTTTTTTTTACTATCTTATTGCATAGGTGAAATGATGCAATAAGATAGTAAAAATTTTTACTACAATATAAATTCGTTTTTATTATAGTAAAAAATGTAATTTGTTTTATTGTTTATAATCGTTTTTTTATATTTCAATTGTTTAAATAATTAGTTAAGAAATTATTTTATTCTTAAAAATCATCATTGACCCTTTTCAATGGAATAACAGAGAAATAATTTTTTTTTGTAAATAATTTAATTGTTTATTAACTTAACAATTTGTTAAAAACGAATAATATTAACCGTTATATTTTTTTTCGAAAACTTCAAAAAATTAGAAAAACAACCATATATAAGTTTAGAAAAAATATTTTTTGTATTAAAAAAAAAACAATAATAATTCTAAACTGTTATATATGGTTGTTTTTGTAATTTTTTGAAGTTTTCGAAAAAAAAATATAACGGTTAATATTATTTGTTTATAACAAATTAATAAACAATTAAATTATTTACAAAAAAAAAAAAATATTTCTCTGTTATTCCATTGAAAAGGGTCAATGATGATTTTTATATGTATGTCTTAAGAATACTGCAGGTCTATGGGGCCTATCAATGAAAGTAATTAAATCTATAATCGATATTATCGCACCTTACTTAGCAACTACACACACCGGCATATTTAGCGGAACATAAAATAAAAGTTTGATATCAGTATCATATAAAGTTGGCTGGTTTATACGTCATTTAATTTAAAAAGAAATATTTTCAAATTAAGAAAACAACTGAACATCACATTTTATGCAATTGTTTTAATTTTATTCAAATACACCTTATCTGTAGCGGACTTCGAGTATTTCTTCCTTCTGAGTTTGATTTAAAATTTCATTGAAATACTGTTTTTGTTAGTTTTTTTTAATCGCGTATCTTTTTGGAGTTGAGGACTGACTTATGCCTGACTTAGCCCCAACGGAGATTGCCAGGGCACTCGAAATGCGAAGAAATGGTCAAACCTACAGAGTGATATCCAGAGATCTTCGTCGACCAGTTTCAACGATCCATCGCAGTATCCAACGGTTCAGGGAGACCGGTACTTATATGAGAAGAGCAGGACAAGGCAGAAAAAGACGCACTTCGAGTAGGGATGATCGTTTCATTCGGCTTCGTGTACGTAGGAACCCCCGTTTGACGGCCGTCCAAGCCCGACATGAGTTAGAAGCAGTGCGGGGTGTAACCGTAAGTGAGCACACGGTACGAAGAAGGTTCGAAGAAGCTGGTTTGGGTTCATTTGTGCCCGCCAAGGCTCGAGGTAAATCATCGTAGAAACAGGTTAACTTTTGCTCAGGAACATTGACTTTGGAACGCGGATCAATGGAGTAAGGTATTGTTTAGTGATGAGTGCAGAATTCTCTTAAATCAAATTGACGGCAGGCAAAGAATATACAGACGCAAAGGAGAACGTACATTCAGACAAATTTTGAAACTACAGTTGCATACGGTGGTGGATCAATAATGGTTTGGGCGGGCATTTGTTTGGGAGCTCGCACAGACTAGGTAGTGATTGACAGAGGGAGTCTGAATGCAGACCGATATTTTAGAGAAGTCTTAGAAGAAAATGTCGTACCGTTTGCCCCATATATCGGTGACGATTTTGTTTTTATGCAGGACAATGGTCGGCCGCATACCGCTCGGGTAACTCAAGCTTATCTTAATGATATGAATATCACTGTTATAGAGTGGCCGGCGAGATCACCGGATATGAACCCAATAGAGCACGTTTGGGACTTGCTGAAAAGAAAAGTTAAGTCCAGAATTCCAGCTCCTGCCAACGTGGGTGAACTGCGAATCGCCGTAGTTGAGGAATGGCGGAGACTAATCCAGGAGACCATCGATAACATAATTCTCAGTATGCCTAGACGGGTAGAAACTTTAATAAGAGCACGTGGAGGAAATACGCGATATTAATCACCATTTTTCTAATTTATTTAATTGTTATTTTAATATTAATTTTCACTTTTCCCGGTTACATGAAAAGTTCAAAAATGTACAATTTTTCACAAATTGTACATTTTTTACAAAAGTAAAGGCTTTATTCGCAAAATCTGTTCTTAATGTGATCTCATTTTAAGTAAAACAAATGAAACTTTAAATAATAAAAGAAGTGTAGTAAGTAGATTTTAAAATAAAACCATATTTTTTTAATTATGGACCTTTTTTTTGTGTTCCGCTAAATATGCCAGTGTGTTTATTTTTAATGATTGTATAAAAAGTGGCGTATTTCCTGATCTAATGAAATTAATTAATTATAGTAAAGTTTTGCCTCTGTTTAAGTCTGGTAGTAAGTCGGATCCATCTAACTTCCGACCTATATCTATTTTACCAACACTAAGTAAAATATATGAAAAAATAATACTTACTCAGTTACTAGCACACTTTAATATAAATAACATTTTACATAATAATCAATTTGGTTTTACGAAGGGTCGCTCTACAAAAGATGCTGGCGTTGATCTGATTAGTTATATTTTTGATTGGGAGGGGTTACAGGATGCTCTAGGAGTTTTTTGCGATCTCTCTAAGGCATTTGATTGCGTGCAGCACACAACGTTGATCAGGAAACTATGCCACTATGGAGTAAGCACTCGTCCTCTTAAAATCTTATTTATCAAATAGGACTCAGAGGGTTGAGATAAATGGAAAAAGATCCACAGGTACCAAAATTGAGATGGGGGTCCCACAAGGATCCATTTTAGGACCCTTTCTTTTTCTGGTCTATATAAATGACCTACCATACCTTATTAATGAAAAAAACGGGATAGTTTTATTTGCCGATGACACGTCACTTACTTTTAATATTAATCGCCAAAACTCAGGCTCTATATTTACTTCGTGTAAATAATGCTCTCACAAAAATAGTACACTGGTTTAGTGTTAATAATCTTTTGTTAAATAGCAAAAAAACTAAATGTATAAAGTTGTTTTAAACACTTACGGATTGTGTCGCGGTGCACTTTTCTTTTTCCCGACGAAGAAAAGTGCACCGCGACACAATCCGTAAGTGTTTAAAACAATGAATAATATTCGCTTAAACCTAAGAAATCAATAAATGTATAAAGTTCACGTTGCCAAATGTGAGGCAAACTAAAACCAATGTTCCATTGAATGGAAAAGGTTCGGAACTAGTAGATACAGCTGTCTTTTTAGGTATAACTTTAGACGCAAAACTACAGTGGGGCCCTCATATTGCTGGGTTGGCCGACAGACTCAGTTCAGCAGCATTTGCAGTTAGTAAGATAAGACAATTTTCAGACGAAAACACAGAAGACTTGTATTTTAGTTACTTCCACAGTATAATGTCCTATGGCATTCTACTGTGGGGAAATGCTGCCGATATAAATACTATATTTGTGCTGCAGAAGCGAGCTGTTCGGGCAATCTACAAGCTGGCCCCCAACACGTCATTAAGAGAGAAGTTAATATAGATAGAGTTCCGGGAGTTAGGACTTTTTTATTGGAAATTACCTCATCTTTCAGGATCTTTTTTCAAAATTCCTCAAATATCATTATTTTAAAAGTTAATAACGAAAAACTAAATACCTTTTTTTATCTTATTTTGTTAATAACAATCGCAATTTTTTATGTGCTAATATACCCTTAAAAAACATTTTTCTAGACGTCATTCCGAATCGAATGAGCTATCGCACATATTTTTAGGAGCTTTATTTCTATTTAACACGTTTTTGAACTTGTTGACTAGACTATGACAGCTTAACGAATACAGTTTCAGTTAGAATACAGTAATATTATACCGGACTTCATTTTAATATATTACACGACCGGTTTCAACAAAGTCATCATCAGGTGTAGGTAGTTTTTTTTTTTTTTTTCAATCGTAAAACATTGTGCAAAGGGTGCAAAGGGGATGAAATTTTTATAATTTTGTACAACGTAATTAAAATTTTTATACCAACTTATTCTATTTTCTACTGTTTATCACAAATTAATATTGGTATAATATTATAACACATTAGAAGAATTAGATTGATAAATCAATATCTTATTGATTTGTAATGTCAAGAATTATAGATTTATATAGAATGCATGTCAGAATATAAAATTTAAAATACGACTATCACCAATGATTCAATTAAATTAAAATATCCATAATACTTTAGGATCTAAGATATTATAAATAATAGCAAATAAATTAAAAATTCAAGCGCTTCTAATGCATCCATCTTCCTGCTTTTTGGTAATATATTATGTAATTTATATTTTCCATTTGACATCCATTCTATGTAATTCTATAACATTACAAATAAGCAAGTTATTAATTTATCAATGTAATGTGTTATAATATTATACTAATATTAATTTGTGAGTTACAGTAGAAAATAGAATAAGTTGGTATAAAAATTTAAATTACGTTACACAAAATTGTAAAAATTTCATGATGCTGGCAAACCTTTGCACAATGTTTACAAATTTTAAAAATAATTGAATCTTCCTACACCTGATGATGACTTTGTCGAAACAGGTCGTGTAATATATTAAAATTAATGTAAAATGATTATTAAAGTGGAAATAGTGCAAGAAGTCCTGTGTGTTATTACTGTGAAACATGAATTTCCACCAAGAACTTACAGTACAATCAATAACATATCATTTAGAATATTTATTGACATTGACAATGAAGTTCTTTGTCACTACCTATTGTATCATTATTCATTTGATAGACTATTTACTGTTTTAAAAAATAATCGGTTGTCTGTAAAGTCGGTTTACTGACGATAGTTGAACGTGACAACGTCATAAGAAAATACTGATGGATCGCTCACTCAAGTAGGAGAGAGACAGATGTCGAACGCTGCCGAACGCGGAGGTCGATTGTACCTCTTTGTCGCTCGTTCCGCGCTCTCGCTTGCACTTCAAGCCTTAAATGGAACGCCTCAGAGCGAGGTAACGCCGCATGAGTCATGTTTTTTCGTGCGTGCAGCCGGCTCCATCGAATTATAAGACGTTGTCACGTCAAAAACAAATCACATTTCTAAATTCGATAGACAACTTTCATCCTTTTTTCTATCTTTTGCCCTATTATCTTTCACGACATAATGTAAAACAAGCATCAACTTGTTACAATTATTATCACAGATGTCAACGTATGCAGATCGTAATAGAACAATTAAAACTCCGTCACGAGCCCTCGCAGCCGGAATACATTAGCCAAGTCAGGAGCATGTGTTACGGGAAATTAGTTTAGCCCTAATTTTATGAATGTTAAATGTTTTGCACATTATTTAGCGATGAATTCCTCATCGAATATTTCCACAATAGACCTCGTGAGAACGATTTGAGACAAAGGTTCATCTCGCCGGATTAGTTCCCGAACCGGTGGTAGGCATCGAGACAGACGAGAGGCCGATCGATTCAGTTAGAACTGACGTCAGTTCGGCCTGAACGGATTGGAGCACATACACGGAGAAAATCACATCCGACCGAACTGACGTCAGTTCGGCCCCTAGATTAATAACGCCTAGATAGTCTTCAAACAAACGCATCGTACAAAGTGAAGCAAGCAACAGACAGATGTAGTCGTTAGCATTACATACCGACACGCTTACAAACAAAACTTTAAAGTTGTGGAGTGTGTACTTTTAAAATTGGAATTATTGTATTTGCTTTTCTTAATATCGTGATATGTAAAAATATAACTTATATTTCATTTTAAACCATCTAAACACAATTTGTGAACTTTATTTATATTAAACTGGTATTAAGGAATATATTAAGGATTATCTTAATACGGGCAATAC